>JANHAO010003198.1:0-26742 GCA_026873985.1 Saraca asoca
AGGCTAAACCATCCTCAATTAATCAAGTAATCATAATAGGAAAGAATGCAATTAATTATTAAAGATCATAACTGTGGTGAAACCTTAATCCTAGGCCTTTTTAGAATTGAATTTTAATTATTATTTGATTGTTGTCTATTACTTTTACTATTTTTATTTGATTTAGGCATCTTACATTGTAAATATCTAGTAATTAATGATAAAGATCCCTGTGGGACTCGACCCATATTCATCGGACTCTACTTCAACTACATCGTGCGCTTGCAGAAAAATCTACATCAAGTTTTTGGCACCGTTGTCGGGGATCTCTTTGCGTCAATATTAGTTTGTTTTGCAATAATGCTTATTTAAATCTTTTGTTTTTCTTTTTACTTCTAATCTCTTCTCTTGCTGCTTTTACTCCTTCTTTCTATTCGCATAGGTATTCCTTTTTATGCGAAGAGCTCCTGAAAATCTTGTTCAATTTGCACCCAATCTCATGCTAGCTGAGGCACATTCATACGACTTATCTAGGCATTCATGCTAGCTGAGGCACATCTATGCAACCTTTTTGGGCACTCGTGCTAGTTGAGGCATATCCATGCAACCTACCTAAGCACCCAATCTCATGCTAGCTAAGGTGCATTCGTGCGACCTACCTGGGCACCAATCTCGCATTAGCTTAGATGCTTAGGCACTCCAATGCCCAAACTTGTTACCATCTCAGGCACTTTAGTGCTAAAACTTAGCTCAAGCACTTTGGTGCTCAAACTTGTTACCATCTAATGCACTCCAGTGCTCAAAGTTATTGGAAACCAGGAAGCATTAACGTGACTGATTAGTCATTCAATATGGAACTCATTCATGTTACCAGCTGCAACCCACTAAACGACCAATATGACGTGCTTGGGAGAATAAGAATATTATGCAAAGTTTCATTAAAAAACTCAATAAGGTAAATTTACATGAAGATTCAATGGTACAAATTAAAGTAAGCCTATAACTAGCATATCCTAAGAGGAAGGGATGAATTCTAACAAGCTCGAAGATCAACGAGCAAGCTGAATGGCCCTAACTTTTCCTTATCCTCCATCCAAGCTAAGAGCTTCTTCCACAACTTGAATACCCTCAAGGCCTCGCTCACTGTGCAAGGAGACCAAAGAATAAGGGTAAAAGAGCTGCATTATTCAACATGACCAATGGGGAGGATATAGAGAAAGGTAACAAACTTCCCAGGATCCTCATAGAGGAATTGTCCATGAGATATTCCTATAACAAAACTTCCTAGAACCCTCAGAGAGGAATTATCACAGCAAGCCATACACGCTTTGTAGCATTTCACCAAAGACCCAAACTGTTAGAAACATAAGAGGCTTAGCCAATGCACCCATCAAGTCATTCTGTGGAATAGAAAGAAGGTTTTTCACACATTATATAGACCAGTCTGGCCTCACCAATGAATCCATAGGTTGTCTAACTACTCTTGATCAAACAGTCCAAAAAAGAGCAAAGCTGCCGTGCCAATGGCTATAAAACATGCACATTAAAGGCATGGCCTGACACAGATAAAGTAATGAGATTGAAGTCTAAAATGATAATACTACAAACAGTAAGTGAAGACTTTGACAACATGGCAAATTGTAAGTGAGGACTTGACAACACTGAGGACTTTGTTAGCAAACTACGACTCCCAGTCCGCAAAGCGAATTGAAAGTTGGGAGGCTAATGTTGTGGGTATTTTTGGAGCAATGCAAAATAGGTTGGCAAAAGTCCAACAAGAGATGAGTCTAACCAGAAAAGGCCCAGATCATCTAACAATTGGGGTTACACAGTAGAGGCACTAGATCACCAGCCACGAGTTCAGGACACAAGACTAGGCTAAGGCAGAAGCCTTAACTCGTTAAGGATAAGCTCCAGGTCGTTGGTTAGAGCGTGCCATCCCAACCATCTTCCAAAAGGATTATCTTGGTTAAACCCAAGAAGGGACCAACTTGTATGACCAACGAATAACCCAGCGTAAGCCCAGGTTGCCAAACGAGCAACCTCAAGCATTAGGTATACAACATCAAAGTCTAGTTAGTAACCAGAGGCACATACTCCTAACTAATAGATCAGCCCCCAAAATTGACAAATCATCCTCTAAAACTAACAGTGAGTTGCCTAGCATTTATTGTCTGATGTGATAGAAAAGATAGATTTATAATTTATCAAATTACATTTGTAACTCTTATAGCCTCTATAAATAGGGAAAAAACCATTGTAAGGGAGATAAAGAAATACATGTAGAAACTCTACCAAAATAATAAGAGAATATTTGTATCGCAACTCTATTAAACACTACAGAGAAGATCCATACAACAACAAATACAATCATTGTAAACATAAGAGTCATTTTGACTATAGCCGAACCATGATAAAAAGCTTCTGGTGCCCTTGGTTCTTCCTCCCTTTCAATTTCTTCCTTGCATATTCACACACTCAATCTATAGTTTGGGTATTCATTGAACTTTTTTTGTTAACCAGATTTTGCTGTCAACAATCTTGAATCCTTAGATTTTTACATTTAATGAATATCTTATTATATGATGATAAAAAAACTTTGGATTTATTTATTAAAAACTAATTTATATTTTTTTACGTGTTTTGATCAATTAATTATTATGAAATAAATTATTTCTCATGATTTTTTAAATATATTAAATTATTATTTATTTTAAATACTAAATAATTATCTTAATTTACTTTCTAATAAAAAATATAAATCATAAATTTTATTAAATGCTGTTGAAAATTATTTAATTAGATTTTAAAATTTATGATAACATATCTAAAGCTCTATTCTATTTCACGAGATACACTCCTTTAAGTACACATTCTTTTTTCCTCCTTTTCTTCCTTCTTTCTTGGATTACCAAATTCTTCTTTCCACTTTAACTTTTTTTGTTTTTGACTTAATTATATTTTTGATCCTTCTAATATTCACTTTGGTTGTATTTGATCCCTTTCTTTCCATGTTATCTTTTCTATTTCTATTTAAATGAAGTTTGAGCTCTAGACTCAGTTTTTTTTTTCTATTTCTATTTTTTGGATGGGCCGGCAAAAGCCCAGCTAATAGAGGCCCAGCCCGCTGAAGGAAGTCATTCCCAGCCTGCTGAAGGAAGCCATTCCTAGTCAAGGCCCTACTGAGCATGCAAACCAAGAAAAGCCAACCTACAAGCATTGATTGACAGAGAGTTTGTGGGAGCCAAATTGCAGGATTAGCTTTTATTTATATAGGACTCTGTGTAATAGCAAAAAGGGGAGAAAAAGAGAGAGTAACTCATTGAAAAGGATAGAGGAGTGTTCTGGGAGCCATAGAGCTCGCTAGAGAGAAATTCCTATGAAAAGCATGTACACAGCAAGTATTTTCCCAGTAATAACATCATCCGTGGACGTAGGGTCTAGTGCCACCCAGATTTGGCCGAACCACATTAAAAAATCTTGTGTTCTAATTGTTCTTCATCTTCTTCTAGCTGGCTATTTCCATTTACTGCATAAATTAGCCAGATTGCAGTTTGAGGCAACAAGAGCTGTATGGTTAACATAGATTTGGGTCCTCCGAAATAAATTTCACCGTTAACATTTTGGTAGGGTGAGAGAGGCCTCATCTGTATTCGAGTTGATCTTTCATTCTACTGTGATAGCTGATCTGAATGAAGCCAATAAGCTAACTTTCTTTCTAGGTCGATTTGCAGTTGACTAGTAAAGGACCAAACCAATAGCTCTGTTCTGCTTGAAGTTCACTACATGTAAGCTTCTGCTTCTTTGGTTAGACTGAAGCTGGCCTTGTCTTTCATCACAGAGCAGTGCATGAACCATAGGACTACTTTGATTTGCTGCCTAGATCGGCTACCTTCATTCAACCAGCTATCGTCACCCATATCCTTAAGTCACAGCAACAACTTGTAGAAACCAACAGTGATAACGTGAAGTCGAGCTCATAGCGTGCAGCGCTTTGGTTTGAGGATGAGCTCGCCCAGTCGTGAATTCAAAGATAAGTTCACACACTTGCCATTCAACGAGAAAGCTCCAACAGTGAGCTCGCACTCCAGCCATGCTTGGTGTCACCATGCATCAAGATGCTTCGACAACAGACCTATGCTTTGGCTGTGCAATGCAGTAGTTCATGCAATAATGAGCTCCCAGCCATGAACTCGGTCCTCACAGTACAGTAGCTCAAAAGATGATGAGCTCAAACCTAGCTACAGCTCGTTTCAACGTCAAAGCTTGCGGCATGCAACAGCTCGATCTTCGTAGCTGGTAGTAGCTCGGTCTTTACTGTGCAACAGTTTCACACAATGATAAGCTTAGCCATGCAGCAACACAGAGCTCGTGGCCAGGCAACAATCCACACAATGGCAAGCTCACAATAGTAGCTTGCAGTAGCTCGCATCAATCACGAGCACACAGTTGCCATGAATTGGAATGAGTTAGATGTGAACTAGCAGCAAGCTCCCTTGCAACCATGCAGAGATCGAGCTCGGTGACTAGCTTACATGCCAACCGTGTAGCATCTAGTTTCAATGGGGGGCTCGTGCAGCAATTGTATGGTGGTTCAATTTGACAACAAAGCCCATGTAACCATGCTTTGAAATCGAACTGAATGACAAACTCATCCTACCTCACAGCGGACCAACGTCACCAAGGATGCTAGCACTAGTACGTGGTGTATGAGATGATATGTTTTTGGCTGATGGTTCTACTGTTATGAGCATTTTCTAGAAGCTTATTCTAGGCCAGCCAAGGCCCAATAGGAGGCACAGCTAGTCAGATGGAAGCTAGAATCGGAGCTCAAGGTCACTAAATGAGGACCCCAAATCATTGGGCGCGAGCCAAAGACATCTCAGAGTGTCACAAGCAGAGAGTGCAGCCTTCTGAGAAAGCTTTCGTCCCCTCTGTGAGAAGCCCACTACCCTCGAGGTAAATGACCAGGCAAGGATGGTGAAGTCGGCCAGAGCCTCCAGCTGGCTCACCAAAAATGGATACCTGTATGGAGCCTAGTTAACAATCCAAGGCATATGTGTCCAATTAACAGCTCAGCCTCCAAACCTATACATCAGCTCCTTGGAAGTTTGACAATGATTTGCCCAACATTAATTATCCAACACCAAGCATTAAATGCCCAGATTGGTGGAGATAATCATTTTGTTGTTTATGAAATTACACTTGTAACCCTCCCTCTTTCTATAAATAGGAAGAGGAGGTCACCGAAAAAAGAGAGGAAAAATATATACATGCAAAAACATTGCCAAAACATATAGAGAGCACTATACATTGAAAGAAAACACTGCCATTGTATCCAAACTCTATAAACACTATCCTCTTGGTGGATAATCAAAGAGCATCGAAGTGAGAGCTCGCACCAAACCAATAGTGAGCAGGAGATGAACCGTGACTCGTCCAGTCGTGAGCATAGTAGGAAGTATAAAACTTCTGATTGACATTCTAGTAGTAAGCAAAAAGAAAAGAGTTGAAGGATCTCCAGTCACCGGTCTAAGTCTCGAGATGCAATGGTTGAAGAACTGCTCCAGAGAATGGAACAATTAGAGAAGAACTCTACATCCCAGGGGAACCGAGAGTTTTATGAGGAGAGAACTCCACTCTCTTGCCAGATTGAGACAGAGCCCCTTCCCTATAGATTTAAGGTTCTAAACATTCCCCTCTATAATGGAGATAGCGACCCTTATAGCCATTTGGACGTTTTTAATGTCCAGATGGACCTACAGACCTCCAATTTGCTAGTGAAGTGCCGAGTCTTCTCGGCCACACTTAGGGAGGTGCCACAAACATGGTTCAAAAGTCTCCTAACTCATAGCATAAGGAGCTGGGAGGAATGTCAGACTAAGTTCCTCAACTAGTATAGAGCGTTGAAAAGGTAGCTCGCCCCCTCCTGCCACTTAACCACGATCTTCCAACGGAAAAATGAGTCGCTTAAGGACTACATCGCCAGGCTCCAATAGGAAGTTAGCAATATGGACAACCCGTCAGATGAGAGTATCCTCACGGCAATTTTAGCTAGACTCTGAAAAGATGAAAAGTTGTATGAGGACATATACAAGTCCCGTATTAAGAGCCTGGGCGAGTTCTATAAGCGAGCCGCCAAGGAGATTCGATGGAAAGAAACCTTTGGCCTAAAGAAGTCGAGTAAGAAGAAGGAAGCAAGTACCTCCAACCAAGGTAGGAAGAGAAGTGGCAGCAAGACCAACAAAGAAGGCCAGAAAGGGGGCTCCGAAGGACAAACGGCAAAGAAGGCCTGAAACGAACAGTTTCAACCTCAACATCGCTACGATACCTATACCATCTTGTTGAATGCTCCAAATAAGATCTACACAACCGAGAGGAATAACGAAGACTTCGGCAGATCCAAGCCCCTAAGGACCCCCGTTGAAAAAAGGAACCATAATAAATTTTGTGCCTACTATAGTGAGGCTGGGTACAACACGTCAGATTGCTGAGCGTTAAAAGATGCCATTGAAGACCTCATCAAAAGAGACCACTTGAGAGATTATGTGGTGAGATCCTTGGGGCAATGACCCTCACGTCCCCAGCAGTCTGCATCGTAACATTACTAAACTCCAAAGCATAAGGAAGCACCTTCTGTGAGGATCATCTTCACCATACATGTTGGACCTCACATTGCAGGCACCTCAAACCGATCACGTGATCGCTATGTGCAGGCAGCGGGATGTGTCTTTCTAGTGAGTCACATCGAGCTTGAAAGGCTTGCCAAGAAGGCCAAGATAGCTTTGAACAACATCTCCTTCATAGAGGAGGATGCACAAGGGATTCACTATCCATATAATGATGTAATCATCATCCGGGAAAAAATTGGCAATGCTAATGTCAGAAGGATAATGGTGGACACTGGGAGTTCCATGAACGTGATGTACAAGGGGTCCTTCGACCAGATGGGCGTGAGCGTGAGTTAACTGGATCCATCACCTGAGCCCTTTATGGTTTTACAGGAGATGGGATACTCCTGGTGGGACAAATCAAACTCCCACTTACTTTGGGGGACCTCGATAAGCAAGCAACAGTCATGACAGACTTTCTGATTATAGACTGTCCTTCAGCTTACAACGTGGTGCTGGGGCGACCCGCCATGAATGATTTTGACATGGTAATGTCAACTAGGATGCTGACCATCAAGTTCCTGACCCCCAATGGAGTTAGATACGTACGGGGGGAGTAACAAGTAGCCTAGCATTACTATGAAGATGCAGTCAAACTCGAGGTCCAAGGGAAGAAAGTGAATGTGGTGTCCGGGGGAGAGCCCTTGGTAACTAGCACAAAAGGGGTTAGCTACGATCTCGACCCTTGAGAGATGGATACTGAGTGAGCCACCAGACCAGTTGAAGAACTGGAAGATATGCGAGTAAGCGAGGCGGACGAAGAGAGAAGCCTCAAGTTGGGGAAATGCCTACCACCTAATGTGACAACATAACTGAAGAATTTTCTCAAGGCAAATATGGATGTTTTCACCTAGAACCATGAAGACATGGTGGGTATCGATCCGAGTATAATGTCACACAGACTAAATATCGATCCCCAAGCTAAGCTAATTTGCCAAAAGAGAAGACCAATGATAGCTGAATGCTACGCGGCACTCAAAGAAGAGGTGGACAAGCTCTTAGCAAGCAATTTCATCTGAGAGGCATGATACCCCATTTGGATGGCCAACCCTATCCTCATAAAGAAGAAGAATGAGAGGTGGATAACGTGTATTGACTTCATAGACCTTAACAATGCATGCCTCAAAGATAGTTTCCCTTTGTTGAGGATAGACCAGCTTGTAGATGCGACGGCAGGGCATGAACTCCTTAGTTTCATGGACGCCTATTTGGGGTACAATCAAATTTCAATGGCCGCACAGGACAAAGAGCATACCTCATTTATCACCAATCGTGGGTTGTATTGTTACAAAGTGATGCCCTTCAGGCTTAAAAATGCAGGGGCAACCTATCAGCACTTAGTGAACATGATGTTCTGAGAACATATTGGCAAGACCATGGATGTATATGTTGACGACATGCTGGTAAAATCTAAACAGCTTGTCGATCACGTCCGTGACCTAGACGAGATGTTTCAAACCTTGAGAAGGTACCAGATGAAGTTGAACCCACACAAATATGCATTCGGAGTGGCATCAGGTAAGTTCCTTAGTTTCATAGTCAATAATAGAGGGATCGAAGTGAATCCAGAAAAAATCAGGGCACTACTTAATATGCGTTCTCCCACCGGTCTGAAAGATGTCCAAAGCTTGAATAGTCAGATCGCTGCACTTAATAGATTTATTTCTAAAGTAACGAACAAGTGCGTTCCCTTCTTTGATGTCCTCAAGAGGGTGAGGAGGTTCGAATGGACTCCAGAATGCAAGGTTGCATTCCAAGAACTCAAAACGTATCTTGGGCAAGCACCTCTCTTCTCCAAGCCAAAAGAGGGTGAGAGATTGACCATATACTTAGGGGTATCCCAGCACACCTTGAGCATGGCCTTAATGCGAGAAGAAGAAGGGACTTAACTCCCATCTACTATGTAAACAAAAGACTGCTGGATGTAGAAACAAGGTACTCGCCTATGGAAAAGCTCACCTACTGCCTGGTCATCGCCTCGAGGAAGCTGCAACCCTATTTCCAAGCCCACAATATCAGGGTCCTCACACAATACCCACTGAGACAAGTTCTATAAAAGACAGACACCTCAGGATGATTGATCAAATGGGTAATAGAGCTCGCTCAGTTTGACATTAAATAAAAGCCCAGAATAGCTATTAAAGGATAAGTACTGGCCGATTTCATCGCTAAATTCACAAGGCCCATGCAAGAGGAGGTAAAGGCTCTTGAGGCCACATGGTGGGAATTATTTGTTGATTGGTCATCCAACGACCAAAAGGCCAGAGCAGGGATACTTCTTATCAATCTGAAAGGACACAAGGTCTTCTGTGCCCTAAGGTTTGGCTTTCAGGCCATAAATAACAAAGCTGAGTATGAGACCTTGTTGGCTAGTTTACGACTGGCTAGAAAAGTGCGTGCCAAGAGATTAAAGATTTTCAGTAACTTGTAACTTATTGTTTGCCAAGTAAAGGGTGAATACCAAGCGCGAGGGCAGAAGATGATGAGCTATCTCCAAAGAGTCCAAGAGTTGTTAGGCTTTTTCCAACAATTTGAGATCACTCAGGTTTCGCGAGCCCAAAACACGGACACTGATGCTTTAGCTTGTTTGTCTACCACTAACGATCCTGATCTTATAGGAGCATTCCCAGTAGAGCTCTTTCTATCCCTAAGTACTGAACATTAAGATGTTGTGATGTTGATCGCCAAAGTGTCCAACTCCTAGACGAATCTGATCCTGGACTACCTACAGAATGAGAAGTTACCAGAAGATAGACTCAAGGTGCGATGTCTGCGAGCTCAAGCAGCCAGATATTGCATCTGCAGTGATGCACTTTACAAGAGAGGGTTTACTACCCCACTTCTACGATGCATAGATGGTGATGACTGTAGCACCGTCTTGGAGGAGATTCATGTGGGACATTGCGAAAACCATGCTGGGGGGTTGTCCTTGGCACAAATGGCCCTTTGATAGGGATTCTACTAGCCGACCATGAAGCAAGATACTATAGACCTTGTCAAGAGGTGTGATAAGTGCCAGAGGTTCGCAAAGGTACCACGAGCTCCACCAGCCTACCTGAAACAAATGACAAGTCCATGGCCGTTTGTAATTTGGGGGATAGACTTGATCGGGTTACTTCCTAAGGCTCGGGGAAATTGTAAGTATGCAACAATAGCCATGGATTACTTCACCAAGTAGGTAGAGGTGAAGGAACTCACTGAGATCTCATCTTTCAAAGTTGAAAAGTTCATATGGAACAATATCATTTACAGGTTTGGAGTCCCTCAACAAATCATGAATGATAATGGAACTCAGTTTACTACTGAGCAGTTCATCAAGTTCTATGACGATCTCAAAATTATTAAAAGCTTCACAGTTGTAGACCACCCATAAGCCAATGGGCAAGTAAAAGCCATCAACAAGAAGATCTTGAAGACCAAGTTAGAGGCTAAAAAGGAAGCTTGGGTGATGAATTACAATTGGTATTATGGGCCTATAGGACCACGCCTTGCAACTCCACAAGGGAAACTCCCTTCTCAATGGTATATGGGTGCGAGGCAATGATCCCTGCGAAACTTGAGGTCACGACACAACGAAGAATCGCTTTCAACCTAAAGGACAATGATCAGCTGCTCGCTACGAACCTAAACCTTGTAGAAGAAGCAAGAGAAAGAGCTAGCATCCGGATTGTAGCCCACCAGCAACGTATAGTGAGGTATTACAATCGTAGAGTGCAAGCTCAAAAGTTCAAACTCGGCAATCTCATTCTACTCCTCGTCCTTCCCGGAGCCTGCAAACCCAGTGAAGGGACTTTAGGATCGAACTGGGAAGGTCCATACCTTATAAAAAGGGTTGCGAGTGATGGAGCCTATCCTCTGGTGGACATGAATGGGGTAGAGTTCCTCCAGGTGTGGAATGCCGAGCACCTCCACCGTTATTACCAATAAGTGTCTCATTGAACAAAAGATGTTTTGTTGTAAATATGTAAATAATTCTTCTAATTCTTTGTGGAATAAGATTAGAAGGGAGAGTTTTATATAAAGTTATGTATTATATAATGCAATAATAGTTGATATAGCATGAAAAATTCTTATAAGCAAGTGAGTTCACATACTCAAACATGCAAGTAGTGAAGAGAGATATGTTTAATTCCCATTAAAATAAAGCTACTTCGTACAAATTAACTGTAAAGCTTATCATAAGTCTGAGAAGAAAGGAAAATGAATTTACAAAGTTCTTGTCCTAAGAGGATAGAGCCTCTAGAGCTAGGCCTTCACTGGGCTGAGGGTCTAAAGCTGAAGCATCAGGAACTCCAACTGTGAGAGCAACATCAGTGACCTGAGAGCTACTTTCTCCCTAGATGACAATTACGGCCGAAGAAACTTCAGCCTTAGCGCCCTGTCCCTTCCTCGCAGCTCTACTTTTCCAACATTCTATGGCTTCAGTGGCTTGGGGGCCGAAGAAGGAGAAGTCCAACTCAAGGTATTTCTCCCACAAAGTGAAGAAGAAAGAAGCACAGGTTTTGGTCCTCGTCTCTCTAATTGCTTCCACCACCAGCGAGGATGTTTCTGCTTTAATCTTTGCTGCTTCCGCCCTAGCGAGCTGAAGTTCCTCCTTTAGCACCTTTAACTCTTCAATAGTAGCCTCGACCCGCTGCTCCGTAGATTTTGCCCTTTCCTCAGTAGTGTCAGCCTCTCTGTTTGCCAACTGTAACTATGACTAGACTTCATCCAGCTCTATTTTTATTTTGTTTAGGTCATTGGTGACCAGGCCAAGGTTTATTTTAGTAATCTCACGATGATATATTTTGTGAATTAGGGTAGTCTTTAGCTCTTTAACCTTCTCCCTGAGCTCCAAAACCTCAACGATTTGAACTGCCAGCTTGTCCATAAGAGCATATTTCTCATTGTCCTGGCCTTCGAGTGTTTCTGCAATCTTTATCAATGTTAGTAGATTCTGCAAAAAATGAGCAGCAAGGTTATACTTGAAAATAGGTAAAGCAGCTAAGGTAAGAAACATTACTTACCACCAGATCATGACAAGCCACAGACTCTGCCAACCTCCCAATGGTGAATTCCTCAGCTTCTAGCACACTAATCTTGCCACCGTAACCAAAGATCGTGCTCAGGTTCTCGACAAAGGTCCGAGTGTACCCTTCTGTTTTGGAGCTGGGCTCAACCAGTAGCCTCGAGCCCTCAACTTCTGTTGCTACACCTTTACGAGGGGTCACTTTCTTCTTCCCTTTGTCAACCTGCCGCTTTTTTGGGGGAGGACCAGAAAGGCTGACAATGTTGGTTACTGTTACTTCTTCTCACGGTGTGGAGGGACTTTGACTGGAGTAGCCGGTTGATCTGTAATAACTAGAGTCACTTCAACTTCAGGGGCTGGGGGTTGATCTGTAGTAACTAGAGTTGAGACAATCTCGAGGGCCGAAGGGGCCCTATCCTCACTGTCTAAAGGTGGCATCCTGAGGATCAACTCCATCACTTTGTTGTAGTTGTTGAAGTTGGTGAGCTTGACTTCTGTTAATCGTCGAATCCTGACCTCCCTAGTGACCTCAGTGCCTTACGCCAGAGTGAGCTTGTAGTAACAGAGGATGCTCTCATCGAACCTAAAATCATTCTCGATGTTGTTTGACGTCACAGACTTGTCTAAGACCTCCAACTCTTTGGCCCCAAGCATCGATTGCTTACCAGTCTTGTCTGTAAAATCAAATAAAGTCAAATTTAAGAACAAATATCAATAAAGAAGAAGTTATTAAAGCCTACTTGCTCCCAATCTACCTACCTGGAACAAGAACAAAATCAAAATTTTTGAGATAGCACAATGAGAGGCACGAGATGTAAAACCAGCGAGACTTGTAACATCCCGCGTTCGATTTCCTCTTAGCATCCCCTTTTGGCAAAATGCCCTTGTACAGTGCTTACCGAGCAGAGAGGTAGTAGAGCCCGTCCTTAGAGTTTGCACACCTCAAGTAGTATAAATAACACAAAGTTTCATGAGAAGGTGGAGGGAGGCCATTGCCCATGTGGATCAGGGCCAGTGAGATAAGTGAAGTATATGAATTAGGAGTAAGTTAGAAAGGGCTGAGTTTTACTTTGTTCAAAAATTTAATGATCAATGGCTGTATAGGGAATCTTAGTCCCGCTGTAAGGTGTGGGAGGCCGATAGCTACAAAGCCTCGAGGAGGATGAGGGGTATAGTCATCTGGAGCGAGGACTATAGCACTGTACCCCTTAGGGATCTGGCACGACTAAATGACGGTTTAGACATCACAAAGACGCACAATTGAATAATGTAATTTGAATACGTGACGGTCAAGGCGTTGGCCCGCAGCGGTCCCTCGGCCCTTGGCATGTCCCAGATGAGTGCCTAGGTTTATAGCAACCTTCTTCCCACTCGAGGTTGCTTCATCAGCACGTTGAATGATCCCCACACTCTGAGATGAGTCTGGTTCGTCATCCTCACTCCTAATTACATGGCAGCAGCGTATATGACCTGCTCCCATCTACACAAAGAAAAGAGGTTGGTCAGGTTGCTGAGAGTGAACCACACTAAAAACTAAGACTAGCAACCCCTTATTTCGCAGGCCATGCACACCCTATGTCACCACATTGACAACCTAAGTTCCAGCAAATGGAAGAAACACTCTGGCTGAACTACAGAATCTTAAAAGACTAAAACCAATGACCGGAATCCTAAAGTCTACCACCAGCCTAACTCTTCCGATCAAAACAAAACTAAGCATCTAAATCATCTCAACCTATTAATCTAATCATCCCCTAATCAGCCACAATCAAGTCCCTTATTTCCAACGAAGGAAGAAAATGTAGAAAATGCAGAGTTAGAAAGAACATGCCGTGGTTTATGGAGATGAAAGGTTCGGAAAGCTTGGGTAATAGCTTGAAGAATAGGCAGAAAGTGGTGAAAACTGGAGGCAAGGAAGCTGTCACAACAAATCAAAGAAGCAGATAAGTAGAAAACACCGGGAGTCCAAAAACTTTCAAATGGTAAATTAAGAAAGATAAGGAAGGCACTCTCGGCCTATAAAGGGGGCATAACCCCATCATTAGATCAAAAGGGCTGTCAGTTACCCATGATCCAATGGTCCAGGGGAGACAGTGGCTAGGTCATGATGATATGACACGTGCCCATAGAAATCAGGAGTAATAATTACCAGTCACTATTGGGAAATGAAAAGCCATGCATGCGAGACGAATAGAAGTACCAAACGGCTTATTAGGATCGCATGTCGCATAGCACCGAACCATGATGATAACTCAAGACCTGGCATTCAAGTAAGTGTTAGCCATACACAAATGCTAGTGCCAGCCGTGTCCTAGCAGTGCTCCACACACAAAATGCTTGTGCTGGCAAACTCAGGATCTCACATCTAAGCAGTGCTAGTCACACACTAAATGCTTGCACAAGTCACGTCCAAGTAGTGCCCCACACACAAAATGCTTGCGCAGGTAAACTCAAGATCTCATGTCCAAGTAATGCTAGCCATGCACTAAATGCTTACGCGAGCCGTGTCCAAGTAATGCTCCATACACAAAATGCTTGCGTGGGCAAACTCAAGACCTCACATTCAAGTAAGTGTTAGCCATACACAAATGCTTGCATGAGCTGTGTCCAAGTAGTGCCGCACACACAAAATGCTTGTGCAGGCAAACTCAAGACCTTGCATTCAAGTAACTATTAGCCATACACAAATGCTTGCGCGAGCCGCATCCAAGCAGTGCTCCATGCATAAAATGGTTGCGCGAGCAAACTCAAGACCTCGCATTCAAGTAAGTGTTAGCCATACACAAATGCTTGCATGAGCTGTGTCCAAGTTGTGCTCCATGATAAAATGCTTGCGCGGGCAAACTCAAGATCTCATGTCTAAGCAATGCTAGCCATACACTAAATGCTTGCATGAGCTATGTCCAAGGAGTGCTTCAGGCACAAAAAACCTTGAGCGAGCAATCTCAAGATCTCACGTCCAAGTAGTGTTAGCCATACACAAAATTCTTACGCGAGTCGGCATGACCAACTAGTTATACGGTGCATATCCTTCAAATTAAAATTTATTGATTAAAGCCGATTGGCTCAAATTTTATTCTTATAACAAGGGTTAATTGTCCCGTTAAACACTTTACACAACGATTGTTGAATTATGACTTTGCAAGGGTAAATCACGTTGCCAATGGCAACTAATTAGACTGTCCATGCGACGGACTTGGAAAGACAAAAGAATACAAACATTTTAATCAAAGCTTCATTGAAAAACCTACCTCAACAAGGAAGATTTACATAAGAAGAGTTGATACACAAAGATAAAGCAAAAGCTTAAAGTCTATAGTTCTACAAAGGAAAGAAAAGAGAGCCAGCTTTCGGGGGACGAACTCCTGTCAGATGAAGCGTGAACGAACACAACTGCTCTTAATTATAGCCTTTCTTAGCCTACAGTTCCTTTCCTAACTCCCTAAACTTAGAGTAATTCAAAAAAGAGTCAGGAATACGGCTAGCAAGGTTGAACTTGATGGAAGAACCGTGAAGAAATAATTCAAGATTTGTACAAAACTTCCTAGAAGCCAACAAGAAAAGTTATCCAGGGAAGTCATGTGCAACAGACTATCCATGTCTCCGAAACCTCTACAATAGCCTATCCATGCCTCAGAGAGCTTCCCTGGAAGCTAAACCATTAAGAGGACGAAGGGCTTAACTAAGGCATCCATCGGACAACGCCACAGGGAAACAAGAAGAGCTTCACAAGCCTTTATAAACCCACTCAGGTTGATCCAATAACCCAAAGAATGTTTGGCTGTCCCAAATCAAACGGCCCAGAAATAACGAGATCACCACGTCAGTGGCTAAAATAATGTACAGTGAGGGGTATGGCCTAAGGCATGGGAAATGAAAACCTGAAAGATAGAAAAGAAAAGATAACATGATAGTCTGAGCATGAAGACTTAGCCATCCTGCAAATTACAGATAAAGACTTTGACTACTAGCTGTAACTCCCAGCCCACAACTCCTAGCCCACAAAATGAGCTGAGAGTTAGGGGGCTTATGTTATGGGCATTTTTCAAAAGCATATTTTGGGCCGGCCAAGGCCCAATAGGAGGCACAACTAGTCAAATAGAGGCCTGAATCGGAGCTCGGGGTCACTGAATGAGGACCCCAAACATCAAGTGAGAGCCGAAGACATCTCGTAGTGTCACAAGTAGAGAACGCAGCCCTCTAAGAAGGTTTTCAACCCCTCAACGAGAAGCCCACTGCCATCAAGGTAAACGACCAGACAAGGATGGCAAAGTCAGCCAGAGCCTCTAGCTCATTCAACTTCTAACTCTCCCACCAGAAACAGATACCTGTACGAAGCCTAGTCAATAATCCAAGGCACATGTCTCTAGCTGACAACTCAACCTCCAAACCTATACGTCAGCTCCCCAAAAGTCTGACAATGATTTGCCCAACATTAATTACCCAAAGTCAAGCATTAGATGCCCAGAGTGGTGGAGATAATCATTTTGTTGTTTATGAAATTACACTTATAACCCTCCCCTTTTCTATAAATAGGAAGAGGAAGTCACTGTAAAAAGAGAGAAAAAATATATACATGCAAAAACTTTGCTAGAATATATAAAGAGCACTGTACATTGAGAGAAAACATTGCCATTGTATCCAAACTCTATAAACACTATCCTCTTAGTGGATAATTAAAGAGCAACGTGGACGTAGAGGCCAACTTGGTTTTAGCCGAACCACGATAAACTTCTGGTGTTGTTGTTTCTTCTTCTCTTTGATTGTCTTCCTTTTTCTGTTTTCTGTCATACTCTGCTTGCAGTTAGGGGTAACATTGAACTCAAACTAATTGATCGGATTTTGGTGTCAACATTTGCCAATGGGGATAGATGTAATAATTAGACGTGATTCTAAAGCCCAAGGCAACAGAAAAGAGTCCCTGCACTCACAATCCGAAAGACCTAAAATTCGTGCCTCCAGTCCTCGCGAGGTCAATACCAAGTCGAACAAAAACCCAGAGCGGGGGGTTTGCCATACCAGCTCCAGCAACATTATGGCTCACATTTGAACAAGCTAAGTTATCATTCCTTATCTACTTGAATGAGTTGGATATAATTTCTTATCCTTGCATTAAATATTTTATTACGATTGGTTTTTACTTCCTTTCTCAGAGTTGAAGCACCACTATTAGGTGCCCAAGTAGGTCACACAGATGCGCCCAATAAGCACCCAAATTCATGCCAGCCAAGGTGCCCTCACCCGACCATTGAGGTATGTGCGGTCGGGTTCGAGGGGACAAAACCCTAAGGCGATTGCCAAAACGAGACAATACTTTGCAGGGAACAAGATCTCCCTGACAAGGCGCCTTTCTAAGGCAAAACTATGTCCAGGTCGAACTACAATGGGAACCCCGTTGATACTCTAAACACCTTGCTCATCATGCATCTGTGTGACCTCCTTTGGCCATTCGATATGGCATATATGTTTTTAAATCATAATTTTCTGGCTGGAAGCCCATTTAAGTTAAATCATATGATTTATTAATATCTGCTATCGAAGTCGATGGACTCATCGGGCATTCATTTTATTTAAATCTTTTGAACTATGATTTGCAGGAACTTATTCATGTTAGCATGGCATATCAAGCTTTTGCCGGCAGAAATCTAACTCCTAGCTCGCAAAGTGAATTGAGAGTTGGTGGGCTGATGTTATAGGCATTTTTTGGATGGGCCGGCAAAAGCCCAACTAATGGAGGCCCAACCCGCTAAAGGAAGCCACTCCCAGCCAAGGCCCTGTTGAGCACGTAAACCAAGAAAAGCCAGCCTATAGGCATTGATTGATAGAGAGTCTGCAGAAGCTGAATTGCAGGATTAGCTTTTATTTATATAGGATTCTGTGTAATAGCAAAAAAAGAGAGAAAAAGAGAGAACAACTCATTGTAAAAGAGATAGGAGTGTTCTGGGAGCCATGGAGCTTGCTAGAGAGAAATTCCTATAAAAAAGCATGTACATAGTAGGTATTTTCCCAATAATAACCTCATCCATGGATGTAGGATCCAATGCTGCCCTGATTTGACCGAACCACATTAAAAAATCTTGTGTTCTATCTATTATTCATCTTCTTCTAGTTGTTTGTTTCCATTTATTACATAAATCAGCTAGATTACAATTTAAGACAACAAGAGCTGTATGGTTAACTGAGATTTGGGTCCTCCGAATCAAATTTCACTGTTAACATGGGGATTAAAATAAAATTTTATATTTTGAATAAATTAAATATAAATAAAGTATATATTAAAGGGATAAAAACTATAATTAAACCTATTCAATTATAATTGTTACATTTGTTGTTTTTTTGGAGAGTTACTTGGAGTTGGAGGCAGAAAGTAACAAAAGTAATGTGAATTTGAGAAAAAAAATTATAAAATAAGAGTTATACTTTGGTTCCAACTCAAAAATTGTATAGACTTTGATGAAAATTTAATATATAAGTTATAATTTTTTTTATATGTAAAATATCGTGATTTTTACAAATATATATATATAAATTTTATGTATAATAAATATATAAAAAGTTACATAAAAATTTTTATTTGAATATAAAAATTACAATTTATGATAAAAATATAATTTTTTTCATAAAATTTATAAAAATACATATCAATACGATGTATATAAAAACATAAGCACAGAATAAGTAAAAGAAAACATTTGCAAATTGAAATAACTTCATTCAACGTTATCTGCATACTACAGCCACCTTTATTTTCCAAAATAGAGATTTTGAAAAGAAATTCACATTAAATAAATTGGCATATCTACACACATTATCCATCAGTATGAATTCCTTTTGGCAGTGCTGTATATTTGCATAATCAAAACAAAATTTGAGAATGGTTTGGGAGACAATTGGCACCACCACATCATTCGTGTTCTACAAAATCACAAATTTTCATCTTACAAAAATGAAAAAATAAAAAATAAAACACTTAACATATAAGCAGTTGATCTTTCTCCCACGTGGGATATTCCAAAACCACATCCAAACATTCGCGTACCACTTCTCTTCTTATCATCCACACAGTGCTCTTCCTTCTCAAAACCACCAGATTTTTTCCAAAATCTGAAAATCCAGATTTCAGTGGGAGTGTAAGAGATTACCAACAATCACACTCCCATTACTCAATAATAGTACCTTTGACATGGGCTCCACATATTCTTCTCTCTCCCATTAATACCATTTCCCTCTCTCTCTCTCTCTCTCTCTCTCTCTCCATAGCTTGAATCAATGGCCTTCATTCCCTATGCTTCGTTATCTTCATCACCACCTCACAACCCTTCCTTAAACCCCAATCAAATCTCTTCCCAACTCAATCCTAACCCTAAATTCCTCTCTCAGCCTCTTCTCCGCCATGACCACCACCTTCTCTTCCGCCGCCGCCGCAAACCGAATTCCCTCCGCTGCTCTGCTTCATCTTTTTCCGAGAAGCACCACACCAACTCCCCTAATTCAGACGACGTCGTTGAACTCCCGCTATTTCCTCTTCCCCTTGTTCTCTTCCCTGGCGCTATCCTTCCATTACAGATCTTCGAGTTCCGCTATCGCATAATGATGCACACTCTTCTTCAAACCGATCTCCGATTCGGAGTTATCTACTCGGACGCCGTTTCCGGAACCTCTGATGTTGGTTGCGTCGGAGAAGTGGTAAAACACGAGCGTCTTGTTGATGACCGGTTCTTCCTAATCTGCAAAGGTCAGGAGCGGTTTCGCGTCACCAGTGTTGTCCGAACCAAACCGTACCTCGTGGCTCAGGTGACCTGGCTCGAGGATAGGCCTTCGGCGAACGGAGACGAGGACCTTGATGGTTTGGCCAATGAGGTTGAGACTTACATGAAGGACGTGATTCGTTTATCGAATAGATTGGGTGGCAAGCCGGAGAAGGATGTTGGGGATTTGAGAAGGAATCTGTTTCCGACGCCGTTTTCGTTTTTTGTTGGTAGTACATTTGAAGGTGCGCCCAGAGAGCAACAGGCTTTGCTTGAATTGGAGGATACGGCCACGAGATTGAAGAGGGAGAAGGAAACTTTGAGGAATACACTTAATTACTTGACTGCTGCTTCAGCTGTTAAAGATGTGTTTCCTTCTTCTTGATAATGCGATAGAGGTTGAGGTTAGTGGTAAAAAGATAGTGATTTTGACGGTTGAAGCATAATGGGGTGCAGGACAGAGGAGGTATAAATGCACACTCTGGTCTTTTGTAATTACACTGGCGGCAAACTTGAAAAAGATGTAAATTTTGATGTGTAATTTGATATGCTTTATTAATCCTAGCTTCTAGTTGGGTAGTTATTTGATTCTGTGATGATTTTGATTACATACTGGGTACAACTGAATTTGCATATACAAGTAATAGATGTTGCTGAGTCTTCTTTATTTTGTTTTGTTGCTTTTTGATTGTTTTGACATGAACCCTTAATGTGAAACTAAATGACATTGACTGTCTAAGATTTAAGAATGTTGGATATGTAGGAATTTTTTTTTTCTATATTGAAAGAGTGGTAAACAGTTCATGAGTATCATGCAAATGCAGGTATTTCTAGAGAAATTCTATTATACGACACGAGTAAGAATTTCTCCATTGTGTCTGCATCTCTCACCTCATTCCAATATAATATAATTTCTTGTATTTTTGCATACTTAGAAAGCAAGTTGTACTTGTTGATCATACTTTCAGGATGACTCGGGTAATTCTTGTCTATGTGTGGTAGTCAACAGGTTCCTTGTCCGGCTTGTTCGTTGGAACTGAAACCTGTGAAGTCATTAGGATAAACCTTTCCTCTCTGGAATCAAGTGGCATTCGGCTCATAAATTAATCTATTACTTGTACGGGATAATATTATCATATTTTTACACTAATACTTAACATGCCGTTCTGCAAGTATTATATGGAGACCTGCATATTCTATTTAGGAAGTTATGAACTCAACAGGTCGGAAATTTGTTTTTTTTTTTTCTGTTAAGTCTTGTGTTGTGACTGATCTATATGATCTGTAAACAAGATTGGAGCTACGTGTAACACCAATCAACCTGGTTTGTCATGAAGTATAGTGCCTTTGCCTCAGGCAAGAATGTCGCAGCCTTGTAGGTTTCCCACTGAGACAATTGGTTAATTTGCACTTCGTACACCAAAGATGAAGATTCAGGCTGTCTGACTTTTATCTTATTCAATAACAAAGCAAACATCCCTTGGCAGAACGGAAGTCATCAGCAGTGATGTTTGCTTTGCTTGCATGTTCAGTAATGTCTGCATCACAGCAATTGAACAGTTTTATGACAGCTTAATTCTCGAGTGTGAACTTCACATGCTATAAAGTGAGCGCACGATGCTTGAGAAATAGAATGAGCAAATTACTCAAAGCAGCATGACAAAGGAACACACGCATAAAGCACCAGGTAGTTAATCAAGCATGACACGCGGAGGAAAAAAAAACGCATGTACAGTTAGTTAAGTTGAAATAGTTAGAAGAGATAGCCTTTAATGCTAATAACAAAAGATATATGGTGTTTCCTCACGCTGTCTACACCACTAACTTTATCCCTTTTCGGTGAGCAAAAGCAATGCCTTATACCTTTTCATGAGAAGATAATCAAAGTATCAACCTTTAAAATGAACGTTATTATTCTACAAATTGGTGTACATTAACGTGGACCCAATCTGCGCATACAAATCTGCACTTGGCTTCATGTTGAAATTAACCCAACAAAATCTTGGTATTTAGGTCGGGAAGAAGGCAGATGCTTTTACTTCACTCGTGAGCTTTGATGTCTTGCTGTCCAGTTTATTTGATAAACTTCTACAGTTTGGTCCCTTCATCGAAAGAATCCAGATGAAGTTTGTTGTCAAACAACATGGAAAAGCATTTTCTAGTGTTAACTATGAAGCTTGATGTATAAACCGACTCAAAATAATAGAAAATATCATCATTCATTATAGTCACACAGTGTAACGTCATAAATTCCTGCAGTTAAAGTTGAGGCTTAGCTGCAATACAATTTGTTTCTATTCCTGGCTAAAAAATTCCAAAGCACAATTATAGAGGGCAACCTAATGGAATCAATGATACAAATAAATGAAGTAAAAGTATCCATTATTGAGATTTTAAACTTCTTGAACCTTTATCAAGTGCCTTTATTCTTGTCACATTCGCAGCACTCTACAAGAGCATGACAGGAAGTCAGTCAAAACAATAAAAGGCTGCAGGCTAAGAATTCTATTCAATCGGAATTTACAATGAAGCAATTAAATAAAATAGTCAGCTAACATAAACAAATCTCCAGGCTAGCCTACACAAAGAAATGAATTTGGAGAACACCTTATTTCCAATGTAACACAATTAACCTACTTCAAAACTCCTGCATGATTTTAGCGACAGATTCAAATTTTTTAAATCCAATATATCTATGTCAAGCATGACTAATGATAAGGAACAAACCTTAAGGCATTGGCCCTTTTTTGTATCACAAACAGGATAGTCCTGGGGACAGCAGTGGCGATTGTCCTTGCAACACACAGCAGAATCTAATCCACAACATTTCCATGATATGCATATTCCAAGGAAGCGCCTTGCACAGCAACAGGTTTCTCCTCCTGAACAGTAAGTAAAAAAATCGCACCTCGTTGGACCTGGGGGAGATGGTGGAGGGGGATTAGGGCCTGTCTTGATTGGATATGAAGCTAGCATATTGATTCCACACAGTCCTTCAGAATTGCCACTGTTTCGTTGCATGTGTATGTAACCATTAATTCCCCAATGTGATCCCCACGAATTCTTTACTATCCAGTAATCTACTCCATTTTCTGAACCATATCCTACAATCAACACTGCATGATCCAAAGAAGTTGAACATGGGCCAGTGAAAATACCCTATTACACAAACATATAAGAAAATATTATGACTGTCGTTAAAGAAGTAAAACTATGGTTTTCATATTGTAAATTAGAGCCAACCTTCGAGTATAACTGAAAAGCTCTCTCACTGCCACATATGCCAACACTTACAGGCTGATTTGCCACAGCCTTGAGTAGTTGTTTCTCGTTATTTGCAGGCACATCAGTATAGCCATCAATTGTAATGACATGCCTTCTCAACTGTAGGTTAGACATTGAAACATACATTAATATAAACAACCTATATACGAATAAATTGACAGGACTGAAAATGAGATAACAATTTACAAACATCTTGATTTTAAATTAAAGCAGTTTTGAACATTTTGGTTGGGGGTGTTAAAAAAGAGAAGGAATTACCTTCTCCTTGTTGCAAGTCCTTTGACGAGCTAGATATGGGTAATCTTCTTCAGTGTCAATCCCATTATTATCAATGACAAATTCATAAGCATAGTCCATGAGTCCACCCTCACAGCCACTATTGTAAGATGTGTCACAATCAACTAGTTCTTGTTCAGAGAGACTTACAAGAGACCCGGTCACAATCTTATTAATACCTTCAATAGCTCCTGTAGCTGAGAATGACCAACAAGCACCTAAACAATATACCATGTTGTTATCCTTCAATTTACTTTTAAATTTCACTCACTTAACAAATTTCCAGAAGCTAATTGAATGGCTAATTAGACAAAATAAATCCAAGAAAAATATGAAAAATGATCAAAGAAGAGAATAGAGCAACAAACCGCAGCTTGCTTGATCTTTGACATTGGTAACAGCTCCCTGTTTTCTCCAATCAATCTCAGAAGGAATATCAAGCAGATCATCAGAATCCTGAACGGGACGATGGTCAAATCTAAGTAAGGCAGGGGACAACCCCAGGCGAGAGGCCTTGAATTCATGGTGAGTAAGATCAGCGAAGGCATTGAGGGAGAGAGAATAGGTAGAATTGGGCCTTTGATTGTGTTTGGTGACAAAGTCATAGTTATCCTGGAATACCCTGAACCTGTGGAGTTTTTCATCCTCCGAAGAGTACGTTTTGCCATATTGGTTGCACCAGTTTTCAAAGAGTTCGGAAGTGTCCAGAGCAGAGGAGAAAGAGGAAGCTGTGAAAAGGAGAAGAAGAAGAAAAGTGAGCAAAAAGGAAGAGTTGGGACTCATTGGGAGGTTCGAGATTGGGAGTTTCCTTTGAGCTAAGCTAATTGGCTATCCATCTGCGTTTGGATCTTATTCTCATGAACCAAGCTCCCATCTTTATTGCTCAGAGGGCTGACCTGTTAAATGATATAATGATCATTTTGGGACACTAAAAAAAAAAAAAAGGGAAAAAAAGAACTACCCCGACCATAGAAAAACTGGGAACAGGGATAGAATAACATATGACTCAACTACTACTGTTTTGGTTTACGATGATAATATTAAAATCATTCCTATTTAATTGGATTTTTTTAAAATTAATTTTCTTTCAATGTTGTTACTAAAATCATATCTTATTAATATAATTAACAAAATTGTTGACCTGGATAACTTTTTTTTTTACCTTTCATCGTTTTTGTCTATGCGAAATCTTCTCTATGCTATGTGGATAAGTTATTTCTTAAAACTGGTCTAAACATCGATATATATCAAAACTCTATTTCAATGTTTCTCATCTAAATGATTCTATTTAGACCAAATTTAAGAGGAAAATACGTCTTATAGCCAAAGCAATGCTCTATATTAATATTTCGTTAATTAGTTTATTAGTAATGACCCAAGGACTACATTAAAAAATAGAATCAACAGGGACTGAAATTAAAAAATAAATTAAAATAATGACTAAACTAATATTAATCACGTTTGTCAGGTATTAAAATCGTAATTTAATCACAAACATAGAATGGACCAGACATATACATAACCAATGAGGTTTTGGCTGTGAGGACGTGTACTGAAATAATATTGTAGTTTGTTCTTTATTTACATGTATTAATTAATAATTGCTTGGGAATCCGTATCTTATTTCTTACTTCTTAATTATTTTCATCTTCTCATCTTAATATTGTATGACTTAGCAAACAATCGTGATAGTGGCAAAAAAATTTCTTAGTAAAGGATATTTCTGTAATTCAGTTTGACAGTAAAAGAATAAAATAGAAGGCAAATAAAGAGTTAATTTCATAAGATTTTATTAGAAGATCACATTAATCAATTACTGCTTTCTCTTTTTTATTTTTTTTCCAAAGCTTAAAATAAAATATTATATCTATGAACCTCTTCGGTTGAGACCGATCATCGGAGATGGGTCGCATATGATGACGAAACATCTTGCATAAAGAATGAAGTCAATGATGCACAATGAAAGTAGTTCACTGACCACACTTCAATGCTCTAAGTCAATTTTGAAAGTAGATTTTCAATAAGTAGAATGAGAGTGCATGAATTGGTGAGTTACCTAGTGACCTTTTATATACATCAATCACACCTTTGGTCAAGCTTTTGAATGAATAATGAACAATCACGTGTTAGTGGTGTATTATTGGCATGAACGAGATTCTCGTCTTATATAGCTGGAACGTAGACACACCATTTGTACATGACTTCTTGTGTGCAAGTTCATCACGCTTTGATGTGCTGTGGATTACCATTGGGTTGTTCTACCATACCTAGGCCTACTCATCATACTTTGGGCTAGTTGGTCGGCCACAGCCTGAAGTATGGATCTTGGATTGCTTTTGTTCTCAAGCATGACTTCATGGATATGGCTTGCTTGTAATGGGCAAACAATCTTGTCACAACCTGTTATGGGCAAAAATCGGCTCCACAGAACAAGTCAGCGAGAATCCAACAGAAGCTAAGTAACCCAGCTCACTAAGGACACCCAGTGAGCGCTACCATGCTAATCGCGAAATGATGAAGCAGTGAGATCATAGGAAGCTCAGCTTGTCAAGCGATCAGCCATCTCGCTTGAGCTCATCCTGCCAAGAAGTAGCCCCGAGCTCGTTGAACGAATGACAACAGCGACCTCGAGCCAAGAATCTCAACTCGGGGGGACAGGCATATCGCCCAGCCAAGAGCTCGACAAGACCGAGTACTAGATGAACTTATGTCAGCTTACCGCCAAGAGGGGCCCACCCATAGAAAGTAACTTGCAAAAGCAGAATTACAAGAGATTGTATTATCTTGTACATTTAATACTTGATGTAATAGAATTACAACTTATAATCATTACATGTAACCTTCTTCATTCTATAAAAAGGGGCGGAAGAACCTTTATAAAGAGAGGCTGAAAAAAGCCAAGCCAAAACTCTGCAAGATTTTTCAAGATTAATAAAAAGCTATCATGGAAGTAGGGTCCGGTGCCGTCTAGATTTAGCCGAACCATGTTAAAATACTGTATTCCATTGTTTCTCTTCCCCTCCATCCTCTCCATCTTTTTCCCTTCTTCATATTTCATAGACTAAAAAGTAGCTTAGGGTTCAAGAGCCATATTCGTTGGTTGGAATTCAATAGAATCGGATTTCATCGTCAACATTCTGCCACTAGAAGGAAGGCCTATCTGCTCTCTGAACTACTTTTCTGATCAGTTACAATGGTAAGAGGAAGAGTCACTCGAAGTTCAACTACTCCAATCGTTCAACCAGCAGACATTTCTATTGCTGGAGCTCATCGTCATCCCACTGCTGCCCTTGGAACTGAAGAGGCATAAACGCCCAGCCAACCCTTGCCAGTGCTTGAGAACATGATAAGATAGCTGGCTGAAACCATGAAAGTGCTGGCACAAGCATAAACCTAGGGCGCACAAAGGCAAGAGAAGATCATGGCGCAACTCCAACAACTATGCAGAGAAGCTCAAAAAGAAACTCATGGAGATCACGATAGTCAGCAACTTGGGGGCTTGCAACGAGTGGAAAGCTCTAGCCTGCAACCCGAAATGCAAGGCCCACTATTGGAGGAAATCCTCCAAAGGCTGAAATAGCTAGAAAAGCGCCCCCAGCCTCAAAATAATCAACCTTGTCATGAGGAGAGCTCTCCATTCTCTGTAGAGATCAAGATACGGCCCTTTCCATAAAAACTTAAGGTGCCCATTGTTGGTGTATGCCCTAGAAGCCAATCATGGGATGATTGTTTGCATACATTATATCATGTTTTAATGGCAATTCAATTATTATAT
>JANHAO010003199.1:0-26673 GCA_026873985.1 Saraca asoca
ATACAATACAATATCTTATGCAATGTCATACCAAACACTGTATAGTATTAAAATTTTATCAGGTCTTATACTATCAGGCCTTATCTTATACAGTGTACCAAACAGACCCTTAATATTTGTTTCTTTTGGATTGTTTTTGCATGCATTTTTAAGAATATAGTTTAAAGGGTTTATATAACGTCAGAAAAAAATGAGCTTTATAAGTTTTAACACTCTTCTGCTTTTTTTTTTTTCAGTGATAGTAATATTAATTGTGCACAGTAGATATTTTACACATTTTCTTTTTATGTTATATACATATTATAGTTTAGACAAAATTAATTTTAATTTTTAGCTAAGATTTATATTTTATATACCGATAATATAATTGTATTTTCATTGTGGCGTCTCATATATATTTTTTTAAAATGTAGTTAGATAATATAAATGCTTACCTTTTTTTTTTCATTCAATTTTTCTCCCCCACCTAGTCTCGGAGTGTTGTTATCCCTGTAAACCTCAATCTATGCACAAGAGTTCAATTTTAGTCAATAATCTCACAATTAAGAATAAAAAAAAAGGAAAAGGAAATCTTTTTTCTTTCATTTCCTAAAAAAAGAAGGAAATGAAGCAAAGCCCAACCTCAGTTTGCCTGTCGAGCTTGGTTGAAAATGTCAACCACGTGAATAATTATAGGTGTGTTTTTTAGGTGCGTCATCTAGTGAACTCATGTTACATATCCTCCATTCCTTAGCTAATCAATATTCTAAAATTTTTAAAGATTTCACAATATGATATTTTAGAATAAAAAGTTTGATCATTAGGATTAGGAATTTACCCTGGGATTGACGTTTTCCAGAAAGAACCTGGTTCTTGCCCAATAGTCAAATCGTCAATTAATTTTTTACTAATAAAAAATAATTTCAAGTAAATGCATGTCCAATTCTAAGTACTAGATATCAACTTCTTTTTTATTTGTAACAAAAAAATAAAAAATAAAAACACATGTGCTTTGGATTTAAACTCGTAACGTTGAAAAAAAGAAGTACTCAAAATAAGTTATGATTGCAATATCAAAATTGAATTCCGACCCTAAAATATACACCTAATATTAATATTAAAATTGATATCACCTAAATTATTTATTTAAAGATAAATGTTCAGGTCGAATCAGAAAATATTATTTTTTTTCTTTTTACATCCAAAAAAATTGAAAATTTATTTAACCTTAAAATATATACAGTATTTTGAATTCAATATCGTAATATTAAAAGGAAAAAAATCCTAACCTCAAAGCGAGGGATGTCATATGAGAATCAAACTCCCAAACCTAGAATATACATATGATTTTGCTGCACATTTCACTCATTAAGTGCACAATGCGCTGTAGAAAAACATTCCCCTAGTTGCATAATCTAATCAACTGCCTTATACATAAACTCACCTCCCCTACTCTAGAAAAATAAGGAAGTAGAGTGTATATTTCTAAAAATGATAAATGTATGAGTATAATTATATTAAATCACAGGGAAAATAAATATAATTTTTCCTTTAATCTATTTTAATGACATTCTTCCTTATCAGTGGAGGTAATAAGATAGTCGATCCTAAAATAGAGATACCTAGAAATTTTATGAAATGTTAGAAGTTGTAAATTGGCAATTCTGGACAGGTTGTACTAACCATTTAGTTGTCATTAGCAATAAGGGTATTAAGCATAAAATTGACTTCAACTTACCATAGAAATTTTTTGATCAGATTATGCAACTTTTGATTGAAACACACCTACCTAATAACATTGTTGCTCCAAATTTTTATGAAACGAAGATGATAGTGAAGAAGTTAGGATTGTGACATCAGAAAATAGGCTATTGTATGAAAGGGTCATGTTATTTTATAAGGAGGCTAGAGTTCATAGAGAGTTGCCTTAGTATAAGGAAGGAGAATAGGCCGGAATAGAAAAGAAGTTCTGTTTAAGAGAATATATTATTTGCCCTTAATCCATAGGTTGCAAAGGTTGTATGCTCCAATGAAGTCATCTCCTCATATGCAATGGCATCATGAGAATCAAAGGATGAAGAGCATTTTGTGTCATCCTTCAGATGGAGAAACTTGGAAATAATTTGACCAAAAGTGCCCAGTGTTTAAGGTAAATCATCAAAATATAAGGCTTGGGTTGTGTTTTGATGGATTGATAATAACGCTACACAGCACTCATGTTGGCTAGTAATAGTCAATCCTTATAATTTGCCTCTAGATATGTGTATGACAACTCCATATATGTTCCTAACCTTGATCATCTTAGGCCTAGAAAATCCAAAAAGTAAAATTAATGTGTTTATGATGCCACTGATAGATGAGTTACTCACTTTGTGGAGTGATGGTGTTCCAATGTTTGATATTTCAATAAAGCAAAAGTTTCAAATGAATGCCACATTGATATGGACCATCAATGACTTTTCTGCATATGAGATGTTATCTAGTTAGCAAATGGCTGAAAAATTAGCTTGCTCAATATATATGGAATCAATAAAAACATTCACCTTAAAGCATGGAAGGAAACAGTCATGGTTTGATTTTAACAAAAAGTTTCTACTTATGGTCATCCTTATAGGAGAAACAAGAATAATTTCATCAAAAAAAGACTGGAGAAATCCAAACCACCTCTAAGATAAATGGTGAACAAATTTTTGATTGGGTTTGTTCTATTCTAAAAGTCACAAAAAATTAGCCAATGAAGATGCCAGGATAGGGGATGGATCACAATTGGAGTAAGAGAAACATATTATGAGAGATAGCACTATTTTGTCAATACTATTTTGACCTTGATGTGCAATGCCAAAGGACATGAGTTAGTAGGAATGATGACTGGGGCAACGATGCAACTTTGGAGCCTATTCTTTCCATATTCAATCTTCCAAGACACTCTGTTGAGTTTTACCAAGAGTGATATTTGGATGACAAAGAATGGAAACCAGCTGCAATACACGTGCTTTAAACTATAAAAAAATGAAGCCATTTTAAGCATATTTGTGTAGCAATCTTGACAAATCATTCCAAATCTTCAACTTTGATTTCAAAAATTTTAGAATACTAATTTCTTAAATTGTTATCGCCTATAGCATGCTTGTTCATTGGTTAAAGGCCATGTATTTGGCAATGCAAGATGAAAACATAAAGTAACGATCAATGCTCAGTTTGCTTCCTGGCTTTGCGCTTTTATAAGTATAAACAATAATTACTTTTCCTATGTGACTTTATTTATAGATGTATGATGAAATTTTAATATGAAATTGTATTATTCTTAGGTTCACAATCCCTCCAATGGTATCATCAATCAATATCTCTTGGATTTAGCTTGGGGTCCTCTAAAGGTGGTCAAAACATTTCTGATGTATTTTGTTAATGGGTATAAATTCCAGACACACCAATGCAATGAAGGAAAAAAAACAATTAATAGTGGAGTATGTGTGAAGGGCACAGAGAATATTACAACAGGTGAAAATGACTTCCATGGCATTCTTAGAGAGACTATACAGCTTGAGTATCCAAGATTGCCGATCAAAAGAGTGGTACTTTTCCACTGTGATTTATAAGAACTTGTGTTAGGCCTGGTATAAAAGTGCAACACCAATACAACATAGTTGAAATAAAAAATACAAGATGATATGCTAAGTATGATCCCTTCATCATTGCACAACAAGCAACACAAGTGTACTACACACCATACCCATAAACAGAGAGATAAGCAAGGTTGGTGGGTTATTATAAAGACTAAGCCTCGCAAAATGGTTGAGGATAAACACACAGTAAAACATGCTTACCAAGATATCATATATCATATGAACCTTAGTTGATTTCAGTATATGATTCAGTTGTTAGCTTGCATGATGAAGATGGTAGATATGAGGAGGTGGATGAAGTAATAGATCACTACTAGAAAATTAGTTTTTAATGGCGATTCATCTAAACTACCGCTAAAGACACACCTAAGTCACACATCAAGCTACTTGGTTCGATGCTTTCAAAAATAAAATTTCTAGAGGTGGTTATTCACTAAAACACAAAATTTGTTTCCACTTGACACTTGAATTTGTGACATTTCCTTAATTTTTCCATGAAACAAAACCCTCAATTTCTTCCTCTTTCCCTTCTCTTAAGCTATCTCATATTTCCCTTTAGCTTTCTTTAATTTCTTACTCAATTTCTTCCTCAAATTTTCACCTTAACACAAACGTAAATTTTTTTAAAGAGCACTCTATTTGGATTCCTCAGATCAATTGAGCTTCTTTGCATCTCTAAGCACGACTAATCATGAAGAAGTAATTAAATTATTTATTTTCTTCAGTTTGAAATCGTGAAGAGGTAATTGCTACTTTGTTTGTGTTTGTGTTTATGCAATTGTACCTTCTCACTATTTCCAGTAGTAATACCCCCTACTTCTACTGAATTAACAACTATTGCTTTGCTGTCTTTGCCTTTACTAGTGTAAATTCAATCATTCCATAACAAAATTTATCTACCACTCTTAAATCTATACTAATATAACTCACCGAAGAATTGATACAAAATTCATGTGTGAACTATTTTGTGCCATGCTATAGATTCTTATTTTGCTTTTGTCAATCCCCTTTAGCAATAAAATTGAGAATAGTGATAAAAATTCAAATTACCAAAGGATGCACTTAATCAATGAAAGTAGGTGAGCTTCATGATTAAGTGTGATACTGACCTCTTTTCATGAAGTATATCTTTGTAAATTTTTTTACTTTGCACATGCAAGGCAGCAGGAGATAAAAGTCCTTTTTGTGCATGTGAACTAACTAGGAAAAGTTGGTTCTTTCATGTTATGTCCCAAAATCTTTATTGAAAATCCTTCATAATGTTAATATGAACTGCTCACATTTTTCCTAATAAATTACCCTAGTTTTCAAGTATTGAATGGATTATTTGGCTTACTTTGTTATAAAGTAAAAATTTCATTAAGTCTTATTATATGCTTCAAAAGTAAGTGATAATGCTTTTGGAATTTTCCTTTATTTTTGAGATTTATTCAATTATATATAAATAAATTAGAGTTTTACTAAAAATTACTTTGAATGGTAAATTATTTCTTATTGGTGGTTGCTTATAGGTCTATTTTAAATACTAATTAAGTGATAACAAGGTTTGTAACTTGAGTTTTACCAAGTATATTTGAAATTTTAATAAGTTAGAAAGAAATGAAAGATATAACATGTTCATTATATTTTATTGAGTTCAATTTAGATTTAATTAAAGACATTTTCAAATGATTTTTATTGTTGAATATTTATAGTAATTGTAAATATTTAAAAAAAAATTGCTTACTTTAAATAAAATAAATTTGCTTTCTAATATTGGATGTTATTATTTAGTGTATTATTAGTTTTAAAATAAACACTAAAAAAGGGCCTAGGGGGCTTATGTTTCCCATTCTCATTTTTCTTTTCCCTGAAAACCCCATTTTAGCTTTCCCTTTCCTTTTTGCGTGAGCATGCTAGTAGACCGAAATCAGCAATAGCAACTTCATCCAATTCCCAGTGCTTCCCATCGTCTCCCAGTCAGTCTCCCATTGTTGTGCCACTGTGGAGCACCATGTGCAACTTGGAGAAGCTAAGCATATCACTGTAGCAAGGAAGCACAACTTCTGTCTTATATCTACTGCAGATTGGTCCAGTCATTCTACATCACCAGAGCTTCTTGCTCCTTCCTTAGGGGTTGGTAAGTGTATTTACATCTCCAATTTCAAGTTTCTTTATGCTTTCTTAGTAAATCAAGATAAGGCCCATTAAATCCTAGCCTCCATTTTACTAAACATAGAAAATGCTTGTAAATGTTTCAACTATTCTTAGTGAATTGGAAAGAAAATTTTGTCAAAAGAAACCTAGCCAACTTGAGAAACTCCAAAAAGATTTGAAGTGAAGTGGCTTGATTCTCCCTCTTAGGAGAATTTACTCTTTTCAAATAATTGTCTAAGGTAAGTAAATCACTCACTCTCTTCATACTTGTAAGCTGTTTAATTTTTCCTTGTGACTAGATATAGGTTGAATACATATATTTTCCTATGATGTGGTCTAGTAGAGATTTTTGATGGAAATATTGAAATTGTGCCATGTGTGATTGATTGATATCAAAGTGTAAATGCATGAGATTTGCATGGGTATATGAATATGGTATTGAATGAAAATGAAATGCATACTGGATTGGGCTAAGATGTTTATAAGTATGTTGCTCTTGAATATATATATATATATATATGGATTACTGGAAATTTCTTAGGGTAAATAAGTTAATTGCTCATTAATTCCCTGTAATAAAATGTTTTCTTGCTATTGGATATAGTTGGAGTTGTATGGTTAATATGTTTGAAATTATTGAATGGTATATATGAAAATTGCGTTATATGGGAAAATCTTTTATTTATTGGAAATGTATAGATTAGGGGCCTATATAGCTATAGGAAACATATATGAAGTGTTGTAATTGCTAAAATGAATGAAAATAGGAGTTTACTTTTGTAGAGATATGTGTTTGCACTAGGAGAGTGTATGAAACTAGATATGTGATCATGATCACGAACATGATCATAATCCCAAAATCTTAAATTGTGTAGAATCACGAAAGTCATAGTTGAAGGTTTTTATTTGACTTGGGAAAATTTAGTTAAAAGTATAGTCTGCTCACCTGAAGTCACAAACCTTGGGGAAGTTCAGAACTACACATGATCTAAATCGTGAGTACAATTGGAAATAGGGTTATGAAGGGTTAATTTGAATCACAAAATTAGTTCAAGTTTTGATTCAAATCACAAGGCATGAATGTTGCCTTATTCCCATGAGCATGATTGTGAAAGCAATGTAAAAAAGGCAATTCAAATTGTGAGCCTTGGAGATGAAAAATGTGATGAATTGTTATAAGCTAATAAGTTGTTGCCTAAAATTTCTTCTATTAAGTTCTGTGGACTGTATGGTTAGGTTTATGAACTCAATTGTTCATTAGTTCACTTGAGCCATGAGGATTTCTTTGTTGTGTTATTATAAATGGTACATGTTAAGTTAGTGATAGTATAATAGGATGACTAAGTAGTAGAATATTATTATTATTTTGATTGATTTGTAAATTGGAAAATGATTAATTAGTAGAATATTATCTTCATATTGAATGTGTCATGAATTGAGTGCCTATATTTGTGAATTATTTGTTATGGATCCTTGGAAGTTTCTTCAAGAAACCTATAAATGCAAATTGAAATTGTACATGGCCATTAACATAATGGAGAGATAAGAGGAGATTAATATGTTGGAAAGATAAGGTGACATGAAGAGGAATTGAAATGAAAAAAAATTGAATTGGTAAGTTACTTGAAGAATACCACCTTGGATCCATATTGTATTGTTTCTAAATGGCCTTGTGTGCATCAAAGTGAATTCATTTGAGTCCAAACAATGTTTATGTGGCATCCATTAGGTGCAACATAGGAAAAAAAAAGATGGTGAATGTAAAATGGTACACTTGATCAAAAGTAGAAATGAGTAAATGTGACAATATGAAAACTTGGACATAAGAATTTGTAATTAAGCAAGTGGCTTAATTATTGGAAAAGTTTAGCTTATGTGAAGAGTTTGATTATTAAAATAGCATTTGAAAACTATTGGTATGGCTCACTTGAATAGGACTATGTGTGAAACTTGTAAGTAGATAGCTCATTCTCATATAGGTGTTTTATGATTAACTTGTCATGTAGAAATATGAATTGAGATTCTTTTAGTTCCGTATCTAGTTTAGTTGAGCTATTACGATATAGAGTCATAGCTAGTTTCACTTTACATAGATAGTTAAACAAAGTAAGAAACACTTGATAAAATGGAAAATGAGAGAACAAGTGGGAAGGTTCCTAAAAGTATGAACATTGTGTTAAGTTCATTGTATGAAAAAGGTAAACTATATAGATGGATCGTTTAATTGTATATCTATTATAGTTAAACTAAGCTTACAGTGTTTTATTAAGGTTGTATATTGTAAATTGTGATATTGGTGTAATTGTATATTAGTAATAGATAGTATGCAGAGTAAGTGATCTACTTACTGGGTTTCATTGAAATTCACTATGTTTTCCTTGCAAAAATGTTTCAGGTTGTAAATCTATTTGTTGACTGAAAGACCACTTAGGCTGAGAAGTATGACACAGTGCATGGAGGAATAGTTAGTAGTAAATGTTTTCATGTATACATGCACTGAGTCATTATGTTTTTATATATTGTAATGTTGTCAAAATTTGAGATTTGTATGGAAAGTTTTGATATTGAGAAATAGATTATATAGATGGAATTCTATTAAAATTTGTTAAATTTTTTTTAGTGAATCAAAACTACTACCATTTTGAAAAAAAAAATAGCAGTATTCTTTTTGAGATTTAATATGTAATATGCATTGAGAAAATAAGTATAAGGCTTTTAAAAGGATGTCACTAGGTATCTACCTACGCCAGTCGTGTTCCAAAATTTGGGGCATGACATTTCATAATATTATGTTACACACTAATTTGTACTCTATTGTAATTATATTGGCATAAGTACTAGATTAATGAAGGAGGAAGTAGTAATTAATGATTAATATGAAATAAAGATTAACGAAGAAGCAAATTAATTTTACTACAAGAAATTAGGATAAGATTCTTGTTTAGGATTTCATCATTGTTCTAACAACCATCTCTAAACTTTGTATACTATACTTTTCATATGCCAAGTTTCTTGTTTGAAAATTTATTTCATATCAGTAGTCTTTCAACCAACTTTTAACAAATACTTACTTTTTTGGTAATCATTAGTACTGAGTGTATTTTACCTAGAAGTCAAGTTTCATCTTTATCATTTGTTATATTGACTCTTGATATTTTTGCTTTATTTGGCCTACTCCACTGCTTTACCAATTGGAGAATATGCTGCAGTAACTATTCTTTTGTTTTTTGGCCAAAAATCAATAAAAGATGCATGGGATCTTCCATCAGATGTAAAAAATGGTAATGACGACAACCCTGAACTTGATCAACTTACTGAAGTAGAGGATCTTGTGAAAGAGAATGTATGACTCTTATATAAGGCCTTTTCTCAGTTATGAGAAATATATTTATCAAAAGTTTTACTTGTTAAGATCTAAGATATACAAATGCTTAGGCTTAAGGAAGAATTTTCTTTTTCCAGACAATTCCCAAAATATCTGTTTATTGAGATGGAATCTTGACAGTTGCATGCTAAAGTTTGACATTTTACTTGATAACTTGAATCTTAAGCTAATAGTTCTGTTGGGTAAACCACATGTAGAAATTTTTTTACACAAGGCTATGATGTTGGTTTCTAACACAAGTTTTAATCACTTATTTCCATGGATTTCTGGTGCATTATGTTATTTACATTTAATCATAACAACATGTGGAATGAGTTTTATTCATGATAGCATTGTATTTAGCAGCCTTCTTGACATATCCTTTTTTATTTGCAAAATTTGAGCCTTAGCATAAAAGTGGAAGGAAAATCTAGTTCTCATAGCAGACTAAAAGATCTAAATATTATTTGGATGTCCAAGTTTTAAAGACATTTAACATGGGAATATGTAGTTCTTTCAATCTTCTTGTAGAACGAAAATTTACTTCCAAAATTCCTGTAAATTGTACCATGCATTTAAAAATTTTGATCATTTATAAATTTTTTTTATCCAAACACACAGTTATAAAATATCCAAAGAAATCAATGGGGAATGCTAGTGATGCATGTACTATTTGGCTTTACTGGAGTATATGTATTTGTGTGTCATGTCAACTCTTAAGTTAGTCAGCAAAATCAATCCTAGAAAAACAATTGGTTCCATAACTATCTTCTTTTCCTCTAAAAATTTTGCATAATTATATTTTAAAATACTAGATAAAAAGTAGTTCTTGAGGAATAAAAACACAATATATTTATTTCTAGCTCTAATATAGTTTATAACAAGAATTATAAGTGATACAAAAAGGGATGATCCTCCTATTAACAAGAGAGGACATGGCTTTTTAGCTTTCTTTATTTCTTCTCTTGAATTTGCTCCTCTGCACCCTTCTCTGTTGTTTTTCTATCAATATCTTCTTCCTTCACCTCCTCAATCCCAACTCCAGAAATTCCTTTAGCCATTTTCAGCATCATAATCATCAGGATTGATTCCTCTCCATTATAGGTGGCATTGATTTTATATAAATTATGATCATGAATCTCTTGTCGAACTATTTTATTTCGTTTTGATGAAAGGCTCCCAATTTTCAAATACGCTCACAAAGTCAAAGTTAACTCGAAAAGGAGTGCATCTTCTTTAGGATACTGTTGAATTTAAACAGGTTTCATATATCTTATTTATTGTTTTCCCCATTTTCTCATCTTTTTCTTTTTTTTTCTTTTAAAGAAAGCTATTCGTGTTTAATAGATAAAAATGTCTTTTAGTTTCCATGTATTGCAATTAGGAAAATCCTTTTTTGACTCATCTATTTTTTAAAATTCAGGTCTTGTAGGATATATTAAAACCTAAGCCAAAATAAAGGGTAGAGAGAGGGAAGTAAAAAAAATTTATTAAATAAATTTTACAAAATTTTTATGTTAGATAGCATTTTGGGATGATACAGTAACTAAAAGGAGAGCACCTATGCGTCAAAGATTTAATTGGCTTAAGATAACCATTAGAAAACAAGGACTAAGATGGAAAACACAATCCATCTTTATTAGGGTCTGAAGAAGATAAAAGTGAGTGAATGCATGCTGGGCCACTTCGCATCACTTATCTTCTCATTGTGTTAAAAGCCCCTCCTCTTACCCATTCCATCCAAAAATCTGAGGAATACATTACTTGGAACTCCTGTGACCTTTTACCTAGAAAATTTCATGACTTCAAACAAAATTATCCCACCTCTTAGTGAGTGAATGTCCATTTTGTTATACGATGTTTGGCTCTGGTCAAGCACTTGGTGGCCAGAAGAGATCACATCTCTTAGCAAGTTCTTTGTCAAATGTCAACAATTCTGCAAAATTGAAAGAGAGATTGATATTTCTCGACTTGCCTACTTCAATAGAAGAAGACAAACTTAGCATTGTTTCTAATGCATCAAGCATTAGCTCGTTGATATGAAATTCTAAATTCTAGCCATATTTAATTTTTTTATTTTTTAGTTTTAACAAATTGGGGAAAGTGGTTTGTATTGCTTTAGTTAAGAAGACACCATTTCATTGTCTTTATTGTTAGATAAATGTTTTTTATATAATATATGTTTTTTCACCAACTAGTTGCCACTAAGTCTAAAGTTAGATGGTGATCTGCTTACTTGTAAAGGATTCATTGTAGTCTACTTTTTGTTCATCATATATTGTAGAAGCTTTGATGCATACAATGTAAACCTAGTTGAAGTGCTCTTCTGGGAATTGTTGGTGGACTAACAACTTTCACTTTTAAAAGTACTAAAGTGCTTCAGTTCTATTTTTATGCCCTATTTTTGTTTCTAGCCAGTCTTTAACTTGCCTTGTCACTTTTACCAAAATTTTTAAAATCAATTCTTTTTTCTTTTCATCAAAGGGAAAAGAGTAAAATCAAAGTCATAAAGGAAAGTTCAAATTTCATGACTTCAAACAAAATTGTTTAGTAATTAGTTTCTCTTCTCACTTTTCCTAAAATCAAAGTGTCTCAGCTTGGTTATGACATATTCAACATCCATTCAAAATTTTACTGATGCCTCATGGATGTTGCATTTGCATCAAATGGGATCTAGAGGATTATTAATGCCTTCAGTGCATTTGCTACTCGTTACATTAGGTGCAGTAGATTTTGTCCATGCTCCACAATCACAGAGATGAGGTTAATGCTACTTCAACTTCAAAATGGTGTTGTTGATATTTACAACTCAAAAACTCTTAAGCTTAAAGGCATGGGAAATAAAATCCCTTTTTAATTCAATGTGGTCCCTAACCCTAAACTTTTTAGTTATTGTGTATTTGTCTGTCTTGACCTTTGCACTAACATTCTCTTTTTATAATATTGGATGTTCTCAAGAGTTAATTTTGATGTTGATTATAAATCTATGATTCTTGTTGTATTAGCTTGTAACTTGAGAGGATTTCTTTGTCATTCATATATCATAAAGTACTAAATTCTTATTTTAAATTTTAATTTCCTGCCTCAATTTCTTCCCTGATATATGTGGATAACTTAAACTTCTTTCATGTTAATTTTTTATTAGATTTGCAAGGACAAACCACAAGTTGTTTCTTGGTTTGTAGGCTTAAGAGTTGGGATACAAAATTTGCTGAGGATACTTCTGAACTTACCTAGGTTTGACATATCTTCTTTGTTGTACTTCCCCATCTTTTCATCCTTTCTTTTTTATCTCCTTGAAAGAAAGTTATTTATGTTTAGTATATCATAAGGCCTTTTGTTCAAGACTCCAAAACAAAAAATATATATACTTTTATACCTATAATATATTACTAATAACTTTAAATTATAAAATCTGATTTTAAATTGATTTCAAATGATTTCAATCTCTGAAACATGATAAAAGATTTTGGAACTAGACTTGTTCAAGTTGGATCTAACAAATATTCTATAATTTTCATTCTTAGGTAAGTAGTGTACTAGCCATGATAATGGATAAATCTTGAATTACTTTGCCTAAGAGCACAATTGAATATACTAAGGGTTTAGAGGAATTTTTGGATTTTGCAACAGCAAATCAATCTATTGAAGGGAGAATAAAATGTCCCTATCTTGATTGTAAATTTAGGCAATGGTTGACTAAAAATAAAGTATATGAACACCTGATACAAAAATAATTTCCTGTTGGATACACAAAGTAGATTTGGCAAGGAGAATCAAGTGTTGTGGAAACTTTAAATAGTGGGTATCATGCTAATAAACCATTTATATCAGAGTCCATTGAGAATTCAATTCAACATATGATAAATGATGCTTTTGGGATCCCTAGATACAATATGTATGAACTTGACATACCACTAAAACTAATTGTTGAAGATAAGGACTTAAATCTAAATGAGGATCTAAGTGAACAAACTAGAGAATTCTATTAGCTAGTCAGAGATAGAAATCAGGACTTGTATGAAGGGTGCTTTAAGTATTCAAAAATCTCTTTACTAGTCAATCTCTATCATATCAAGTGCTTGTGTAGGATTGCTGATAAAGTAAGGTCCATGATATTGGAGTTACTACATGATGCATTTGCTCATGCAAAGATCCCTAAATTTTTCTATGAGACAAATGAAATCATTAAAAAACTTGGTCTTAACTGCATGAATATGCATGCATGTCCAAATGATTGCGTGCTTTATTAGGGAGAGGACGTAGATTGAGAAGAGTGCATGAGATGCCATACCTCTAAATGGAAACCAAAGAGAAACAATAATGGAAAGGATGCATCCAATGGTAGAAAGAAGGAGAAGAAAACTCTTGGAAAAGTGTTATGTTACTTTCCACTCAAGCCACATTTGCAAAGATTATTCATGTTATCTAAAATTGCAAAGTACATGAAGTGGCATGATATGAAGAGTAATAATGACAATTTAATGAGACATCTAAAAGATTTTGAAGCATGGAAAAGGTTTGATTCATCAAACCTATAATTTTCTTTAGATCCTCAGAATGTGTAACTTGGCCCTACTAGTGATGATTTCAACCCTTATGGGAATTTAGCACCAATTATAACATATGGCTAGTTACTTTAATCCCTTACAACTTGCCTCCCTAGATGTATATGAAGTAGACCTCTTTCATCCTTTCAGTGATTATTTCAAGAAAGCAAATGCTTGGGAATGACATAAATTTCTACTTCCAACCTCTTATCCAAGAATTGCGAGAGTTATGGAATGATAGTGTGGAAACATATGATCCATCAACAAATAAAATGTTCCAAATGCATGCAGCTCTAATATAGACAATTAGTGACTTTCCTAGACTTAGCATAGCTTGCCCAATTTGTAACTTTAACTTTGAGCCTCAACATTTTCCCTATAGTAAGAAAAGGTGCTTTATGTGTCATCATCACTTTCTAGATGCATCTTATAGATTTAGGTCTAATAAGTGTCGATTCAATGGAAACACAAAGTTAAGTGGCCCATCAAAAATATTATCTAGCTCAAATTTTGTAACAGTTAGAAAGGGTTGATATCATATTTAGAAAAGTGCCCAAGATGAAAGAAAGAGGAAAAAGATCTCAAGGTACATTGGCAGATGAAAGTGAAACACAATAATGAAAGAAGAAAAATAAATTTTTTCAACTTCCATAATGGGAATTTAATTTGTTACATCATAATTTTGATGTTATGCACAATGAGAAAAATATGTGTGATAATGTAATTTATACTTTGCTTAATGAATAAGGAAAGATGAAAGATCATCTTAATGCTTGAAAAGACCTAGAAGAATGAATGAAAGGAGAGATCCATGGGCTAATGAAAATAGGAAGTACCCTCCGGCACTTTTTACAATGACAAATGCCCAAAAGGATGTATTTCTCCATAGATTGAAGAATGTGAAAGTACCTTATAGATATTCGAGTTATATATCAAGATGTATTGATTTAAGATAGTGTAAACTCTCTTGATTGAAAAGTCATGGTTCACATATTCTTATGGAACATTTATTACCATTGGCATTGCATAATTTGTTACCAAAGAAATTAAATGCAATTTTAGTGAAGCTATGTTCATTCTTCAGACAACTTTGTGGTAAATCTATGAATTAGGTGAGCTTGACAAGTTCAAGAAATAATTGTACTATAGAGATGTATTTCTTCCATCATTCTTCACTGTAATGGTTCATTTGACTATTCATCTAGTTAAGAAAGCAAAACGTGGAGGACCTATACATTATCGATGGATGTATCCCATTAAAAGGTGTATTTATTTGATTTGTTTTCTATAACAATTGCAATATTAGTAATTAAATGCTTAGCTAATCATGTTTGTATATTTTACTTTGTACTCAATAGGTACTTGGGACATTTAAAGTCTTTATGTGAAAAATAGAGCTAAACTAAAAGGCTTTATAGTCAAAGGTTACTTAATTGAGGAATATCATACTTTATGTTCAAGGCATCTAGATGGAATTGAGACAAGATTCAATTGATTTGGATGTGTTGATGACAACTCTAATCAATGTGACTCCTATCAAGAGTCATCTATCTTTCCAAAGATAAGTCGACCAGTTAGAAAAGTCTCAACTTTTATGTTAACAAAATTGGAGTTCGCACAAGCACATAGATATGTGTTTTTCAATTGCATGATAGCTGACTCGTTCATTAAGGAATTAAGGATTCAAACAAAGAGATGACTTAGGAGTCAAACTTAATCAGAGGCAGAGATAACAAAAGCTACTAATAAGGAAGTTGTTGAATAGTTTGCCCACCACGTAAGTTTAAATGCCTTTATTTGTTTATAATTATTCAATTTTAATCTGTGTAAATAATATTTTACAATATTTGAATCTTTATATATCATGAACCTCAATAATCAAGTAGAGTTGCCTAATGATTTAAAGTTTTTGGCTCAAGGGCCTCTTTAGCAAGCCAAGAGATTTAAGGCTTACCACATTAATAGCTTCAAGCTTCGCTTGTTAACCGAGAAGAAGGATTGAAAACTCAAGATAGTGGAATTTTTAAAATTGCAGAGTTAAGGTACTATGAAAAATTGGTTGATATCATTAAGTTAAACTACCATGGCCAATTTACTATTATCTTACTTAAATGTAAATGGGTCAATAGCAACAGGGGGAAAAGAAAAGATCCATTACAATTTACTTTTGTCAACTTTGCTCGATTGATCCATACTGGTGAGCGTGAAAAGCATAATCTATACATATTAGCTTCACAAGCACAAATGGTATACTATGTGGATGATGAAGTAGAGCAAGATTAGAGTGTCATTGTCCCCTTAAAGCTAAGGGATTTGAGTAATATGGAGGAAGTTGAAGAAATAGTTTGTGTGACTAAGCCACATATAGCACAAGACTTTCAATTGTTCTTCTTTGATGACGCTGAAACCATAAGCCTTGCAAAAGAGGATACAGATGATGAGGCCATGTTATGATAAATCCAAATAACAATATGGATGATGAAGAATAAAATAGCTAGAATTATATCTAGGTAAGAATAGGCAATGTATTTGTTTATTCTATTCATTTATTTCAATATTTATTGTTGATCATTAATTATATTTAAATTTAATTTTTCTACTTGTTGAAATTATATTTCTACCTGTCTTTTTTAAGTTTCTAACTTCTATAGTGATTTTTTTTGTATTTATGCCAAAGGCATAGCAATTTAGAAAACCAAGCAAATCATGCCCTACATCACAGGATACACCACAACTTCCATCACATGTTCATTCTGAGTCTTTACCACATCACACTACTAAGCCTCTTCCACCAGCTCAGCATAAGGCACTAATGAATCCTTTACCATCCTAGCATATGGAAGTTAATGGTGAACAATCACAACTACCAATAGTAGATCCTCCACCACCTAGAGGCCATTAAAGAGTCATGGTCATAGGTGAGTGTCTCATTGATGGATGGTATTTGTTGTATCTAATTATACTAATAAACATTCATTTGTAAAACAGATCCAAAATGGATTTAGAAAGATGGTCAATATGATGATAGTAGATGTATGGGTACTAAAGAACTAAAAGATAATTATCCCCTCTGATGAGTATGGTGGGCCAATTAAAAATCCTACTGTCATATGTAGGTAGATTCTAAGACAATTAAGTTGTTAGCCTGTTAACCTCCCAATCATTTTTTCTAATTGGAGGAATGTACCTAAGGCTTAGAAGAATGAAATATTTGATGATGAAATTAAGGTAGTATAAAAATTATGCATATTTTATATTTGGCATCATGTTCATTATATACACTAACAAAAGTTGTTTTCTTTGTTCTTTAAAGTCGAGGTTTTACTTTATTGCAGCAGATTAGGTTATAAGGACTTGGACACTTAAGAACTTGGTTAGAAGTGGAAGGACTTCAAGGGGAGGTTATGGCATGAGTTCAATGATTCTTCCTTGGGCATGGAGGAAAAGTATGAAAGGGTCCCACATAGGCTTCCTTGGGATCAATGGAAGATATTTGTTGACAAGAACAATAAGAAAAAGCATACAGTAATGCCTAATATAAGTACACTCTTTAATTAAAATGCATATGCATATCTCAATAACAATGTTTTTCTTGTTGTTATAGGAGATGTGAATAAAAATGTTTCAAATTGTCCAAGGTAATAGGTTACACACACAACTGGCTTCAAAAACTTTGCTTGGAAAAGGGCTCAACTAGTTTTCTTCCATACCTTGTATTGATATATTATCTACATTGATATATATTCTTATATAGATTGAAGAGTTAGGTCATCCAATGGGAAGAACAGAACTATGGTTTCATGTTCATAAGAAACCAGACATCACTTATGTTTATGAAGCCCTTTCTATTTTATATTATAGGCATTACACATTCGCAAACGAGTTAATGCATTGGCTATTCTAATTTTGTAGAAGCAAATTAAGGAGACCTTGTCTCAAGAGCTTTCTTTGTAATCTCAAACCATGTCATAAGATGATGTCATAGTGAAGGTATTTGGGAAAAAGCACTCAGGTTAAGTACAAGGTTTGAGCTTTGAACCATCCCCTTCAAACATGTTTGGAAGAGCCTCTCAACATTTTAATGGCATGATATTTGAACTAGTAGTTTTAGTGAGCCACAAATGAAGTGAGAGTCCAAAGTTTGGAGTCAGAGTTAAATTATAAGCATGAAAGGCAAATGGCTATGGAATGAACATTAGCATTAGTTTTTCAAAGAATGTTTGAAACAATTCTTGATGAAATTACTAATTTGATAACCCACCCTCTACTGATAAATTGCTACTCTTCTCCATACTTGTTGATGGTGGATTGGTTGTCTCTATACTTGTCACTATACTTGTTAATGATGGATTAGCTGTATTGTTGAAATTTAAAAGTCTTGGTTTGATGAAAGTGAAACTAGTAATTCGAGAGACAATAAAAGGCATTAATCATAAACTTGGAACTTAACAAAATCCTACTAAGAAAAATAACTATCATTTTCCATTTTAATCTAGGTTTTAACTGTAGTTGTTGACTTTAATTATGGTTGCAATTGTTGAAATTTAAATTTAAACCTACTTTGTATCAATGCTTATGCAGATTTTATGAAGCCATTTTTCTAAGTCTTTAAATCGATGTCAACAAGAAAGCAAATGCACAGAGGAAATTAGTGTTGTGCAATAATGTTGATGGTGGATTTTGGTGTTGAGCCAAACTCCAGTCAACCAGTGTAGTTCTTGTACCCTAAGCTTTTCTCTGGTTAATGGGATGAGAAATGAAGGCAGTGTAAAGAAAGAATGGCGATGGCAAACAACATTTTTATGTGGTTTGGCTAAAGCTGAGAGGTATTCGACCCTATGTCCACTGTGGAATTTCATTAATTTGAAAGATGAGTTATAGAGTTTTGGCTTAGCTATTTTAGCCTCTTCCCTCCTTCCCCTTATAGTGATCTCCTACTTTCTTTTTATAAAAGGAGAGGAGGTTACAAATGTAATTCTACATGCTGCAAAAGTATTACATCAATATTAAATGTACAAAATAGATAAAACTCCTACAAATCATCTTCTGTAGGTTACTTTCTGTTGGTGGCCCCATATGTTGGCTGGATTAGAGACTGGATAGAAGTCTGTCTGTCTGTCATTTTATTTTGTTGAGCCTTCAGTTGAGCTATGAATATGAGATTCTTGGCTTGAGGTCGCCACTGGCTTTCTTCGAGTGAGGCGAGCTTCACTCTTGGCGAGGTGAGCTCTGGCAAGCTGCTTCTGGCTTCAGGCTTCACTTGCTTCTTGACCTCGTGATTAGTGAAGTAGTGCATTTCTAATGAGCTGAGCTAGTTCTCGATCTTCACTGGGCTTCTACCTTTTTATTACTTGGGACTGGATTTCACCTATAACATAAGACCCCCAACTCTCAGTTCCCTTGGTAGATTGGGAGTTGTAATTTTCCTAAGGTTTTTAGTCAAAGTCTTTTGCCCTGTCACATTGTCATTTCAGTCTTTCAGTCTTTCACTAGATCTAACTTTGGCCATACTTCTTTTTTTGACCTGGCTTTCTAGCCGTTGTTGTGGCAATCTAGCTTTCTTTAGACCATTTCAATCAAGCGTGGTCTTTTGTCTGTCGGGTCATTTACTAAACCCAAATTAGTTTATAAAGCTTGAGAAGCTCTCCTTACTTCTTTATGATTTGATGGATGTGTTAGTTAAGCTTCCAAATACCTCTACTAGTTTGGCTTCTGGTGAAGTATTGAGGTGTGTATGGCCTACTGCATGGGGCTTCGAGGCGTGGATAGCCTACTGCACATGGCTCTTGTGAATAACTCTTTATGCTAGCCACGGGGGAGATTTTGTGTAGATCTTGGATTATTTTCTCATGGTCCTGTTGTGAGTTTCAACCTTGCTAGCCAGACTCCTAATGCTTTTTTGAATTGCTCTAGAGGAACTGCTGAGGAGGGATGCAAGCAAGAGTAGTCAAGCTTGCTAGTCTTCCTACTGATGGGAGTTCATTTCTTGGGAACTGGCTTTCTGCTTTCAACAATTACTTTTGGCTTTATACTTTTGTTTCTGTATTTCCCTCATTCTGATATAAATTTATCTCATTAGATGAGGTCTTTTAATGAATGAGTTGTTCTCCATTGTTTTGCACTTTCTGAATGTATTTCTTCTATAATAAATAGTTGAATAAGATGTTCAGGTGACCAGTTAGTCATATTTAGTCAATAAATGCCACCATCTAAATATCCTTGTAATAAATAATATCTCAACAGGATACATGCTAGTTGTGCCTGGAGGGAAGATCACACGGATTTGTAATTATTTATTCACATGAGAGCTACATTTTACTACTTATGTCATGGAAACTTTGTTGCTTATTGGGCAGGTAGCTGGATTGGTCCTGACATCTTTGTGCCTTGTTGAGCTCATAGCTCTTTGCCGGATTTTAAGTGTTTAATAGTGCTTCCGCACCTTACTGAGCTCATGGCTTCACTGGATGTTGAGTGTGGTGCCTCGACACCTCAACGAGCTCTTGGCTATACTAGATGTTTACTATTTAATAATGCCTCCACACCTCAGCAAACTCTTGGCTGTGCTAGATTTTGAGTGTTTAATAATGCCTTCACACCTCAACAAGCTCTTGGCTATGCTAGATGTTGAGTGTTTAATAGTGCCTCTACACCTTAGTGAGCTCTTGGCTACACTGGATTTTGAGTGTTTAATAGTGCCTCCGAACCTCAACGACATTTTGGCTATGCTGGATTTTGAGTGTTTAATAATACCTCCGCACCTCTATGAGCTTTTGGCTGTGTAGGATTTTGAGTGTTTAATAGTGCCTCCACACCTCAACAAGCTTATGGCTCATTGTTGGATTATAGAATAGCTTTTCTTTTTGGGAAACATTCTGCCAGGCAATTAAGCAAAAATCCAGAACATTTTCATTTACTTCAATATGACATTACAGGATCAGAATATAGTTATGATGGATAGCTTTTGTTCTTGATTAGCGGTTCGCTAAGCCTACTGAGCTTACGGCTCTGATGGCCTTGCCACATAATGCGGTAATCAACCTCTTCTAATGAGGTCTTCTATGGCATCTTTTAGTACCTAGCATTCCGAAATATTATGCCCAATCTCATTGTGGTAGGCACAAAAATTTATCTTTATTGCTTCTAAATTTACCAGGAGTTAGAAAGGGCTTGGGTTTCTTAAAATTTTCCCCATCTCACTCTTGCTCAAAAATCCTATCTTGCACATTAGACAAAACACTATAGCTTTCATAGCGACCTTGGTGTTGGGATCATGAGTGCTTTGCCCTCTTTGTGGGCTGGTCGTTGGGGCCACTATTCTGATTCTCTTCAATCCTATTGTTGTCCTAAGGAGCAACAATAATTTCATCCTTATGCCCAAGCTCCTCCGTACCAAAGGTCTCTTCCCATCTTATTTATTTGGTAACTCACTCGTAAAATTCAGTGAGATCTCGAGCCAGGGACTTATAAAGGCTTTTGTACAGCTTTCCGTCCTTATAGAGCCCTATTGATATTACCGTTAGAATGCTGTCCTCTGAGGGATTTTCTATAGAGTTGGTTTCATACCTAAGCCTGGCTATATAATCCTTCAGCGATTCACTCTTACGCTGAAAGATAATTGAAAGATGGCAGGGAGGCGCAAGCTACCTCTTCAATGCCCGGTACTGGTTAATGAATTTCTTTTGACACTCTTCCCATCTATTGACGCTACAAGCTAGGAGGTTTCTGAACCATGCTCGAGGTATGCCTCCCAATGTAGCTAGGAAGACATGACATTTGACTAGAGGGTTAGTTGTTTGAAGATCCATCTAGACATTTAATGTGTCCAGATGGTCATATGGGTCACTGTTTCCATCATACAGCGGGATTGCAGGCACTTTAAGCTTCTATGGAAGGGGTTGCATCTTGATCTCCATAGAGAATGGCAAACTCTCCTTGCGATGAGGTTGATCGTTTCGAGAATGGGGGTGTTCCTCGAGCTTCTATTGGATCTTGAGCTTTGAACTGGGGACCAAAGCTCTCAGCTTGTTGCGAGCCCCCAGACCACCAGTCATGGTGGTTTTCGCAAGTCTCTTTTTGAGCTTCTTCATGTAGCTACTTGAGTTGCACTACTATTTCTTCTTGCCTTTGTGCATCCTAAGCTTGTGCTTGTACTAGCGCTTTAATAGTTTCAGTTAGCTCTCTTACCATGCTCTTAAGCACTAGTAATGGCTGATGAGGCATTTGGTCTTTTCTAGTTTTAGGGGCAACGGTAGGTTGAGGACGAACTTCGGTAGTAGAAACATTTGTCAGTTGAATAACCGGAGTATTAGAACCCCTAGTGGCTCTTCCTCTCACCATTGTAGCCAATTAAAAAAAGCAATTTAGGGAGCAAATGGACCCTTCCTCTAATGCCAAAATGTTGACAGTGCATTTTGGTTTTGAGCCAAATTCTAGTCAACCAGTGTAGTTCCTATACCCTAAGCTGCTCTTTGGTTAATGGACCGAGAGATGAAGGCGGTGGAGAGGAAGAATGGCAATGGCAAATGGCATTTTTACGTGGTTGGGCTAAATCCGAGCGGTATCGAACCTTATGTCCATGACAGAATTTTATTAATTTGAAGGATGAGTTACAGAGTTTTGGCTTAGCTATTTCAGCCTCTTCCCCCTTCCTCTTACAGTGATCTCCTACTATCCTTTTATAAAGGGAGAGGAGGTTACAAATATAATTCTATATGCTGCAAAAGTATTACACCGACATTAAATGTACAACACAAATAAAACTCTTACAAATCATCTTCTATAGGTTGTTTTCTATGGGCGGGCTCCACATATCCGCTGGATTGGAGATTGGATGGAAGTCTATCTGTCATTTTATTTTGCTAAGCCTTCGGCTGAGCTGCGAATCCGAGATTCTTGGCTTAGGGTTACGACTAGCTTTCTTTGAGCTAGGCAAGCTTTGCTCTTGGCGAGGTGAGCTATGGCAAGCTGCTTCTGACTTTGGGCTTCACTTGCTTCTTGACCTCACGATTAGCAAGGTGGTACGTTTCTAGCGAGCTAAGCTAGTTCTTGGTCTTCGCTAGGCTTCTGCCTTTTTATTACTTGAGACCGAATTTCACCTATAACAAATAAATTATGAGATGTTAAATAAAATAATATAGAATAGATAGCATGCATTATAGGAAAACTAATAGATGTCTCTCCTTGTTTATGCTTGTGCCTGTGTGGGCAAATTTAATTCAAACTTTGCATGATTCCTATGTCCAATGAAAACATAGTCGTAATTTGATGTCATAAATTGCCTAACATTTTCTTTTGTTGATTCTGATTCACACCCTTCGTTTGATCATTCTCTTTTCCTTATTTTTGTAGTGGTATGATATTTCATATATAATGCAAATTAGTAATACCTCTTTTGATCATAATAATTAGAAATATATTTTTCTCTGAATCTTGTTGGATATCTTGCTGCATGAAAAAAGTACATATTAAATCTTATTATCTTATCAAGTATATAAAAACCTGATGCTTCAATTTTAGAACATGTGATGCACCCAGATGTCTAAATTTTACTACTTCAATTTTGGTTTTAATCAGTAGTTACTTGTTGTTTGGTTAATTAAATATATGATTTTATTATTTTACAACCACTAGAAGCAGGAAGTGGACATGCCATAAAAATACGGCACTCTTCCTCTGCTAATCATGATGCACAAGCACTATAAGCACATCATTGTTGCCAAATTACATTTAAACTCATGACTTCTTATATTTGACAAAGAAATGTTCAAATTCTTGTTATGAACACAAAATTTCAATTCAGTCTAATTTGTATTAAAATATATTGATTTACTGTAAATTATTCTTGTAGCGAGATAATAATTACGGAAAAAATTAAAGCAGGGAAAATAAAAAGTTTTGTCAATTGGATTTAGAAACAGTTCTTTAAAAAAAAATTCAAGAAAAACTGCCGCTCGATGCAACAAAAACCACCACAAAAATTATTTTTTTTTAAAAAAAATTCATGATAAACTATCGCTAAGTGCATCAAAACCACCGCAAAAATCAAATTTTTTTAAACAATTTCACAAAAATTGCTGCTAAATACATCCAAAATTGTTGGAAAAATAATTTTTAAAGAAAATTCACTAAAATCACCATCATAGACTTGAATAACTGCAGCTAAAAACAATATATTTTCTAAATTTTCTCAAATAACAATCGCAAAATTCATGAGAAACTGCTACTAAAAATTGAATCTTTTTGAAAAAAAAAATATTGGAACTACTGCTAAGTTTGCATTGTGATCAATGCCATTTCAACAATAACTATTGCTAAGTGTACTTTTCCAGTGGTCTACGAAAACCACTGCTAAATATTTTCCAACCCATATATCTACAACAGTTTTGGAAATCATCGTTGCCACGAAATACATTTTTTTTATATGATGATGAAGAAGATGCAGAGGAGGAATCTGACGAATGATACTACCATTTGATATGTGACATGTTAATTTGTTACCTATATATATGAGTGCTAAATTACTTTATTCATATTTAAATTATATGATTATTTTTTTAATTATATCATGTGTGAATATATGCATATATCAGCCCACAGTGATTCTAGACAAGGAGGAAGAACGTAGTGGTCACAAGGATGAGGTTCCCTCCCATGAATCCCCTAGTAGCAATTCACCTGTGATTGCTGCCAAAAGCCCCCAATTGTTGTTTCTCTTCAGTACACTTTCATGCCCATACTGTGACTTACATATAGTCAGATAGAGCCACCTACATAGACGTTGACACAAAAGTAGTTGTAGTAGCACCAAGACCAATGCCCAAAGATAACTAGGACACCTTTACAAATAGTGCCTCCATCTTCAGCAGCAACATCTGCCTCTAGATAGCCTTCACTCCCGGGGTATCCCATACTTCGTCCCGGGAAGGCCATTATGCCGTAGAAGATGGGCTATATATATTCTTGATTTTGAACTTTATTTTTAACATTTTCAATCTATTTTTTAATTTCTTAATTATGTTTATTTTTATTGGTTAATTCTGAACTTTATTTTTTAATTTCTTAACATTATTTATTTTTATTGGTTAATCATGTTTTCTTTTTACCCACGAGCTAGTTGGTAACATCTATCAAATTATTATGGGCAAGCATGAAGGTGTATGGCCAACATAGAAGAGTATTCTAGTGCCCATCCTACGGGATGTTATATGCGGAGTTTGAGGTAAAGTTTCAATATTTTGTTTATAATTTAAATTTCTTTTTTTAAACTATTCATTAAATATTTGGTGTCTTCCTTGTTTTTTAATTGCAAAAATATTGGAAGTAGAACCCTTCTTATGAGAAGGATATGTGAAAGAACTTCAACCATAAGGATTCTAACAAAATGAAAGATATGATGGATAAGGTATGGAAGAAAAGGCCTACTCAACTCGATTGGATTGGGGACGAGGAGTGGGAGGACTTTCTCATGAATTAGGAGGACCCTAAATTCAAGTCCAAGTCCAAGGAAAATAAGAGGAACAAGGCCTCAGATGCAATTGGACAAGGTTCCTCCTTGCACACAAGCGGATCTATCCCTGTATCAAAGCATTGGCTACACATGATAACGTTATTTTAACTTAACATTATTTATGCTATTTTAACTTAATGTTATTTATGTCCATAAAAATTTTCATGTTGTGTAGATACATGAGGCTGGGATCGAGCAGCCAATGGACAACTTGTTCCACCTCATGCACACCTAAAAGGACAGCCACTAGGTCTCGTGACGAGCTGCACAGTCCCATGTAATCAACTTCTCTTAACTTGCATTTTTGTTATTAATGTATTGTATATTTGGCAGAAAAAATGTTACAAATAATTTATTATTTTAATTTATAGGAGAATTTCAATAAAAGAAAAGAGGACTTGATGCAGAGTTAGCATAGAGAGATCTTAAGGCTTTGGGGACTCAATTGATGATGTGGCGAGGCCATTTGATCGTGATTTGTGCATAAACATCATCGACGAGACCAAGAAGGGATGGGTCTATAGGTCGGGGTCCAAGGCCACAGTGGGAATGGCTACATCAGTCACTGCATCCCACACTGAGAGCATGTCACATGCTACATTAAACCAGCTCATGTGCATTATGACTAAGATGTAGCAAAAGATGCAAAAGATTTTCCGTTGGATGGAGCACTTTATACGAACTTAACAATAGCAGTAGAGCTAGACTTCGCTGCCTCTTCCACCTCATCTTCATTCATACTATCACTAGCCCGCTGCCTACTACCAATAGCTTCCTACCTAACTAAATTACAAGACATAAATATTCAATGTAGTTCAATTTGTAGTCTACTCCACAAGCAAAAATGGTAAACAAAATTCACTAAAGAATCAAAGAAAGAATGTAAAGTGCTTAATTACTCTCAAACTCAAATCTCAAATATATCCAAAATATCTCACAATCTTTCTCTAACTAACAGTACATTTTCTCATTAATGGTATATATTTTCTACTCTCAATATAAATAATTTCATTAAAAGAGTAAAAAAAATTGTGGGATCTAAATTAACCTCTTTAGATTAAAAAAACTATCTGTTTCATGCTCTCAAACAAACCTTGCATAACACAAATATTTATATGCCAAAATCTATATCATTAAAATTCAAACTTAATCACAGTAATCAATAATAAAATATATTTAATTTAATCTTGACCTTATCTCATTAAAATTTAAATTTGAACATAATAAAAGTATAAATACAAAAATATTTTATTTTATAAAAATAAAATTTAGGTCAAAATCCTAATACATTATTAAAGTTACATAAAATAATTTTTTACTTTTATATAAAATTACAATTTTCAATAAAGAGTGCATACATAATTTTTTCCGCGACAAATCATATTCCAAAGATAGTTCGTTTTTTTTTTTTTTTTTTTTGGGGGGGGGGGGGGGGGGAAAAAATTCATCAAAATCAAAAAAAATTATTTTTTTAGCAGAAAAATTTTTTAACAAAAAATAAAAAACACCTAT
>JANHAO010003200.1:0-26679 GCA_026873985.1 Saraca asoca
GTTCTCAAGGAGGTAATGATCCAAACTCTCAAAATCCTCCAAGATTTCCCATGTTTCCATTCCCAGCTTTCTATCCTCTGCCTATACTAAGCCAATATTCTCCTAACTTCCAATCATCAATAGTTACATCTTCACCTATTTCAGATAATGTTGCCGAGTGCACAGATCAATAATAATTAATATATTTCAATGTTCTTTCAAATGAAATGTATTTTCTGTTATAATATGAAATTATGTATTTTTCATTATTTTTAACATATTGTTATAAAATTTCTTATATATTTGCTTATTTTTCACTCAAATTTAAAATTAAAATAATTTTAAATATTTTAAATTAAAATAAAGATAAATAATAAAATATAAAAAAGTGAGATAAGTTATAAAATCCATTTAAGAAACTTAATAGAATTACATTATTGTGAGACAAAGTTGCTTAAAGAGTGTAAAATAATGTGACAGTGTGGAATCCAATAAAAAATTAATAAACAACTCTTCTAAGATGCTTGCATTGTAGATAGTCTTATAAAAATTTAAACTCCCCATTGAATTACCCTCAAAATAGAAATCCCAAATGCCTATTTCCATTCATTTTGAAAATTGCTGCATAACAAAGGTAATCCATGTGTTTCATAATTTGTTCCCTCTTTGTAATTGGCCACGACAAGTCCAAAGATTCAAAGGCACAACTTGATCAGTCAGATTAGCAAAGGCGAATTGGAGATCAAGATATAACCTGGACTCAACGATACTTTTCGCATTTGAAAAAACAAGCAGAAGGACAGGACTGGCTTCCACAACCCAGAGTGCCTACTAAAATGTAAAGGATTACACAGAAAACTAAGAATGCGAAAGCAAAAGAAAGTACTGTTTCATCCACAGTCATGAAGAGCCTAGAAACTCTTATCTGTGGAACAGATTATTCAGCCTTCCCTTTGAGGGCCACCCAAAAAAAATTGAATGATTTGAACTCCAATCATGCGTTATAAAAGGGAGAAAAAGTTCAAGGCTTCAGAGCAATGGCCAAGCCAAATTTGGGACTTTTATCCAGGGTCTTGGTGTCAACCTCACCAGAGATGGTCAGCACTGATTTTGGAATGACCTCATGCTGGAGAAGGGCTCCCAGCTTTCCGTGATTGTTGAGCCTTGCTTTCACTTGTGTCAGACGGTCAACAGCAAATGAGCCTCCAACCGTGAAAGTGTTCTCGTTTGTAGAAAATTTTCTAGTGATCTCTCCGACAGCAGCACTCTTCTTAAACTGATCTAGATGATGTAGGTACGATACTCTAATGCTATCTCCCTTATCACCACTGAATGGAAGAGTAAAATCAGATTAATGGATATCTAAAGTATAGATTGCAATTTGCCAAAAACTGGGAGTAGTATCCTTGTTAACAAGTACAAAAATCTTACAGAATTATTGCAGCAGATGAATCGGGTTTTGTCACACTGATCCCAGCAGTGTACTTAGAAAAACGACCAATTTGGGTATCATAGCATGCCTCAGCTCCCAAGGCAAAGCTTGGGGTACCAATGGTGGCAGAAAAATCAATAATTGGGGCCTGGTTCAAGGCAATGGCTGTTGTCAAGGTAGCATGGTCATGGAAATATTGAACCTCTAGCTGCCAAAGACAGAAAGGAAAAAGTTTCAGAAATAATGTAAGGAACCGGCTGGCCAAATTCTTAGCTAAATGATGCAAGCGGCTGTACCTTGCCAGAATTATAGTCAGGCAACTTAAATGACGCAATAGTCTTTGTGGATGGAAGAATGTCAGTGAATGTGAGCGTTGTTGAGATCTTGCAAAGGAGAGTAAGCAAATCAGATGATTTATTGAAGAAGAATTCCTGCTGTCAAAATCAACCATTTATATAAACAAAGCAACCCACATTAGATGCTGTGTCAACTTTGACACCAATAGTACTATTCTTATACTTGTACTGTGTTGCCACATCCCCAGTTGAGAGTCCTCCTTTCTTCACAGCTGTTGAAGTCAAGGCCTGAATGGATAATAAAAGAACAAAAAAAAAAGTTGTTATTTCTTGCTCCAGGGAAATGATATAACATGACGACCTGCTATGACTCAGCAATCCAGACACAACCATAACCCAAAACCAGAAATTTGCAGCAACAAAAAAATTTTGGATGCATCATGCAAAGAAAACTTTGAAGGGAATATAGAACTGCTGAAAAAAGTACTAACAAAAATCTGTGATGGCAAGAACAAAATTTTACTCCTGCAAGGTGAAGGTTACTCTTGATCCCAGTACTAGAAATGGGAACACAATATAAAAAACATGCTTAAGGTATCAACAAAGGTATTTGCATTCATTTATAATCCAACTCAAGAAAACCTTCATTGCATGTTTTACTGCCAAACAGGCTCATAAATTATATCATGAAAAAACAGCATGTACCTACCTCTGTTAGAACAGAAGCAAGCAGAAGGAATTCTCATGCACACAGAAAGAAAAAAGAGATAGGGCAAGACAGAAAAACAAGAAACACTCGAGGCCTCCATAAGAACAAATAGAATATAATAAAAGAAGCATGAAAAGACTCCAAGCAATTAAAGAACCCATCAAACATCCTGCATTTCATTTCTCTTTCTTCTTTCCATTCAGAATGCCATGCTTTGTTGAAATATAAAGTTAACAAATCAATTTGGATAAACAATGCTTTCTGATAAAACTTCAAGTTTTGTACAAACAACACAGAAATACAGCAAGCAATGAGGCATTTAAAGTGCATTTCAACAGTTAGTCTTGCTAACTATAAGGCTTTCTTCCTTTCCCCTTCCTTTTGGCTAATAGCTTTATTACCATGTATGGAAAATAGTGAAATACCATGTAATACGTGGATATCATGTCAGATCTTGACCGCAGATCAATGTTTAGAGATCATAAAATAATATGTATAACCTTACCAGCCAAGTCATAAATGCACAGAATTGAATGCTGATTAAATCAGTGAGCAGTCAGACAACTGCATGAGAAAGAATCATCTTCCGTCATGAAACAATCTGTCTGAGGAGAAATTGAATCTCAATTGATTTTAAGTGGCTCTAGACCTAGCTAATCCAAAATGGTTTGAAATAGAGCACTAGTTTCATAGAACTGAACCAATTAGCCAGTAAAATCAAACGCCACAAAAACCTAATCACAATTGAGTTCTTACATTCTGTTATGCATGAAATGGAGGAATTATTATCAAATTTGAATGAAGGATGGATTTATTTTATTTATCTCGAAGCTCCCGCCCATGTTCAATATTTTACTTATTTCTGTATTTATTTTCGTTTTTATTATTTCCCCTTGGAGTCTTGGACTAATGCGAGGCAAATACCTCAAGCAAATCATGTTGGATCTTAATCACAGAAGCTCACCGGCCAAGCATCAAGTCAAACAGCTAAGCACAGAGATAAATAAGTTGTAATCAAACACATCACAGAATAGCAAAAACGAAAAGTAGTTTCGTAAAAGTGTAAAACAGAACCAGTTGACTAGAAAAATCAAATGCAAAGAACACACAATCCCAATCGAAATAATCTCATAAATACGAAGAAGGAAGATTAGGTAAAGCTTACCACTCCGGTGGCACTGTAAGTGGAGACGGTGAGCTTCTGATCGGAGCTGTAGTCCTTAGTTAATAGATCTACAAGCAAGCAACAAATCTATTTAGTTTCTTCTTTGAATTCGACAAGTGAAATCAAACCCATCATACAAATTTGTGAGAGATTAAGTGAAGTAACATCATCTTGTTGATGCAAATTACCTTTAGCCTTCTTGCCGATATCGGTGAATAGACCTGGTCCTTTGCTCATCTTCGCTAACTGAAACGACGATCGAGAGAGGAACAGAGATCTGCTTCGTTCACTGAGCTCGAGGAAGAACCGAAGCAGCAGGGTGTGGTGAGGAAATGCACCTTTTTTTTTCCATTTTTATTTGGGGACTAAACTGTGTAATAGCGAATATTGACTGGTTGCGTTCCGTGATGGCTGCGATGAATCTATGGTGATCCCGGTCCTTTTCAACCTTTGATTTTGTAAGCGTGAGAATATATAACTAAGATGCCAGGGCCCATTTAGCCTTCGTATGTGGGGCCTATTATACAATCTTCAGCCAACGCCACAATTAGATGCCTGTTCTGGTGACACCTGTCCATGAGTTTTCTCATGTGAGTGAGTTGTTTATGATTCATCCATGATTACAAATGATTGAAATATTAATCATATTTTAGCATCAATTTTACATTGGTTATTGTGTTTGATAAAAGAAAAAAAAAAAGGTAGCAAATAATAGAGCCTATTTTTCAATTGTATATTTCAATGAGGAACTTCTGTGTTGTTAATTAAGAATAATGATAACAGATTATGATAGTGTAAAATTATAATAAAAATTATAATACTAGTTTGAGTTTTCTATAAAGTGAGGCAACTTCTTTCACTTGCCAGTTGCCACTGTAAATGTCATTTATCTCTAAACCTCCCAATCTTACCAAATTAAGGTATTTAATTATAGTTGTAGCCGTTGACCCCGCCCAATTCGTTCTTGCACGAAATAGAAGACCGTTATTAGTTCTCTGATAGTAAAAAATTTCGGATCCTCACTCGCTATTCCTCTTTCTCTATGCTCCTTAAATTCATTTCCTCCAGAAACTTTTCGATTTTGTTGGCTCTAATATTGGTGCCTCGCCTGAAGAACCAAAGCAAGATCACATTTTTTTTTTTTTTTTTGCTTGTTTTACCAATTAAGTTACTAATTCCCAGCTAACTTTGCCCTTTTACTAAACGTTCCTTGAACGAAATGTTGCTGCTACTGCTCAGAAGTTAACCACCACTTGCATTCTTCATTGATGACTATTTGAACAACAGAGAAAGGGTCTAAGAGCCTCGCATTTATAAAGGAAAAGAGCAAGCAAATCAGGGAAAGGGTATTTTGAAAGTGATGGAGAGTTATCTAAATGAGAATTTTGGAGGAGTGAAATCGAAGAACTCGTCTGAGGAAGTTCTTCAGAAATGGAGGAAACTATGTGGCGTTGTGAAGAACCCCAAAAGAAGGTTCCGTTTCACTGCCAACATCTCCAAGCGCTACGAAGCAGCTGCTATGCGTCGTACCAATCAGGTTTATATCAGTCCCTTGTTCTCCTATGCATAATATTGTCCTAGCGAGTTTTACGTAAAAAAAAGGGGCTTGTTTCCTCTGAAACAAAACTCAGTTCTCGTTAAATTTTATTTTTTTAAATCATTTTTAGATATTTTCTTAAGATATTTCATCATATGTCATATATATCTTGAACTTTAAGCTAAATTTTCTCTTAAGATATTTGAATATGTGATATAATATCAAAACATATTTATATATACTTGTTATGATTTCATTTTTTAGTGCATTATTATTCCAATTTGTGAATTCTCTACGATCATCACCCCCTCTGACTAACTAAACTAAATAAAAATTCAATGATATACTTGGTAAGAAGCTTCAGATAATTTTGTACGGTACTTGCACCTTAAGGCTCTCTTGCTGATATTTACTGTAGAAGAACTAAACTTGATGTTGCTATTACAACTAATGCAAAATTAAGCTATGCTCTGAGGGAAACTTGATGTTATGGCCTCATGCTGGGACAGAGTGGCTTAGTTGATATGCAGGCTAATTGCACAACAGTGAGAGTCAATTCAGGTTCTAAGTGTTCTGCCAAAAGAAATTTCAAAAGCAAAGCATCTTTATGCTCTGATATTTGCCATTGGCAGGAAATTGTAAAGGAATTTCGAATCGTAGACTTGTGGAAGGTGATAAATAAGATTCCATCCCAAGGTTTTCTAATCATAATCCTTCTTTTCTTCTGAAAAAAAGAGGTTGATGCGCATCTTCTGTGCTCATTCTAAGATTTTTTATATGAGACCAACTGTTGGAATCCCCTTTTGAGATTGGTTACATGAAACCGGATTTGATAGACATGTATTTGCTATTCTTCAAGAGGGATGGGTCCTTCGGCTTGAAATTATGAAATGCATTTTGCCTTGCATCAGTTAGTAAACTGGATAATCATGGGAGCATCAAGAGCTGGTTGGTAATGACTAAAATTTGAGTACGAAGAGGATTTATATATAGTATTTAGTTTCAAAATGGTTACTAATCTTATTTTTCTTTTGACATACTCCTCAATTGCTGTCATTTACCTTTAATTTTTCTAGCTATTCTGCGGTTCTTTTCCTTTCTTATTGTTACTAAGTTGTTTCTTACACCTTAATCTTGTTTTTTCACCCATCTCCAAATGGCCCTGTTGTTCTTTCTTGTCAAATAGTATAAATATGGACTATATATCTGACCAAGGGATTCAAAATATTAGCCAAGAGTATGATTCTTCTACTGTTTCATCAAAGTAATTCAAAATATTACATAAAGACTCACTGTCCTCTTAACACAGGAGAAGCTGAGGGTTGCTGTTTTAGTTTCCAAAGCTGCATTTCAATTTATCCAAGGTAAGTTTCTTCACTCTTCAGCACTATCCTAAACCTTAAGAAGTTATCAAGCTGCGTTCCAGATTCCACGTATTTACTTGTCAAGATGTCTGCAGGCATGCAGCCAAGTGATTACACTGTACCTCAGGAAGTTAAAGACGCAGGCTTTCAATTGTGTGCCGATGAATTGGGGTCTATTGTTGAAGGCCATGACGTAAAGAAGCTAAAATTTCATGGTGGGATTAGTGGTATTGCAGGAAAGCTTTGTACTTCAACCACTAGTGGGCTTGGCACTGATGCTGAATCACTAAACAAGAGACAAGAGATTTTTGGAATTAACAAATTTACTGAGAGTGAAGCTCGTAGTTTCTGGGTTTTTGTTTGGGAAGCCCTTCAAGACATGACTCTCATGATCCTTGGAGTGTGTGCATTGGTGTCTCTCTTAGTTGGCATAGCAACTGAAGGATGGCCCAAGGGAGCTCATGATGGCCTTGGTATTGTTGCAAGTATCTTACTGGTTGTATTTGTGACAGCAACAAGTGATTATCGTCAGTCATTGCAATTCAAGGATCTAGATAAAGAGAAGAAAAAGATTTCCATTCAGGTGACAAGAAATGGATATAGGCAGAAAATGTCAATATATGAATTACTTCCTGGTGACATTGTCCATCTTTCTATTGGAGACCAAGTCCCCGCAGATGGCCTATTTGTTGAAGGATTTTCTGTGTCAATTGATGAGTCAAGTTTAACTGGAGAGAGTGAACCAATAATGGTGAGTTCTGACAATCCTTTTCTTCTTTCTGGAACTAAGGTCCAGGATGGATCATGCAAGATGCTAGTCACCACTGTTGGGATGAGGACTCAATGGGGTAAATTGATGGCAACTCTCAGTGAAGGCGGAGATGATGAAACCCCTTTGCAGGTGAAATTGAATGGGGTGGCAACCATTATTGGGAAGATAGGCCTATTCTTTGCCGTGATCACTTTTTCAGTTTTGGTGCAAGGACTCTTGAGCCGTAAACTCCAAGAAGGAAGATTCTGGAGATGGAATGGAGACGATGCAATGGAGATGTTGGAATTCTTTGCTATTGCAGTTACAATCGTAGTTGTTGCCGTACCTGAGGGGTTGCCATTAGCTGTGACATTGAGCCTTGCATTCGCCATGAAGAAAATGATGAATGACAAAGCCCTTGTCCGGCATTTGGCTGCCTGTGAGACTATGGGATCAGCCACTAGTATATGTAGTGACAAGACTGGAACACTCACCACCAACCGCATGACAGTGGTGAAAACGTGCATTTGCTTGAAAAGCAAGGAAGTGAGGAACAAGGATTCCAGCTTGTCCTCTGAACTCCCAGATTCCACTGTGAAACTGTTGCTACAATCAATATTTAGTAACACTGGAGGAGAAGTTGTGCTTAACAAAAAGGGCAAACGCGAGATGTTGGGAACGCCAACTGAAACTGCAATATTGGAGTTTGGGTTATCACTTGGTGGGGATTTTCAAGCAGAGAGACAAGCCTGTAAGCTTGTTAAGGTTGAGCCATTCAACTCTACTAAGAAAAGAATGGGTGTAGTTGTGCAACTTCCAGAAGGAGGTTTACGTGCCCACTGTAAAGGTGCTTCTGAAATAATTTTGGCTGCTTGTGATAAGGTGATCAACTCAGACGGGGAGGTTGTTCCATTGGATGAGGAATCTAGTGATCATCTGAAGGTTACTATCAACCAATTTGCTAGTGAGGCACTCAGAACTCTATGCCTTGCCTATATGGAACTGGAAAATGGGTTCTCTGCTGATGACCCCATTCCTGCTTCTGGTTACACTTGCATCGGAGTTGTTGGTATCAAAGATCCCGTTCGTCCTGGCGTGAAGGAGTCTGTTGCAGTTTGTCGTTCAGCTGGCATCACGGTCCGAATGGTTACAGGTGACAATATTAATACTGCAAAGGCAATAGCTAGGGAATGTGGGATTTTGACAGATGATGGCATAGCCATTGAAGGTCCAGAGTTTAGAGAGAAGAGTGAGGAGGAAATGATTAAACTGATTCCCAAAATTCAGGTGCTTCATACTTTTACTGTATAACATCTTCATTATTTCATAATTTAACAATGAATATGGCTCTTTTCTCGTCAATTAAACCATGTTTTTATTTCATTTCAGGTTATGGCTCGATCATCACCTTTGGACAAGCATACATTGGTGAAACACCTGCGAACCTCTTTACAGGAAGTTGTTGCCGTAACTGGTGATGGAACAAATGATGCTCCAGCTCTTCATGAAGCTGACATTGGACTGGCAATGGGAATTGCTGGAACTGAGGTGAGTGCAAAATTATTTTTCCTGACATTGCATTGCATTACATTTTCTACTGTAAGGATTAATGAGAATGTCAGATCCAACTAATTTGTTATTCATTTGCAGGTTGCAAAAGAAAGTGCAGATGTCATTATTCTAGATGATAATTTCTCCACAATTGTGACCGTGGCCAAATGGGGACGATCTGTTTACATAAATATTCAGAAATTTGTGCAGTTCCAGCTGACAGTTAATGTGGTTGCATTGCTTGTTAACTTCACTTCTGCCTGCAGGACGGGTTAGAAAGCCAAACCTCGTTCCCCTACTTTGATATAAACTTATCTTCCTTTTGTTTTTCCTTAAGCCCATTGGAAAAATGTGGATTTTTATATCTTGTGAATTTTACATGCATATTTGTTCTTCAGGAAGTGCACCTCTCACAGCTGTTCAACTGTTGTGGGTGAACATGATAATGGACACACTGGGAGCACTTGCACTTGCAACTGAGCCTCCAACCGATGAATTAATGAAGCGTTCACCAGTGGGAAGGAAGGGGAATTTCATCAGCAATGTCATGTGGCGGAATATCTTAGGACAATCAGTGTATCAGTTCGTAGTGATATGGCTTCTTCAGTCAAAAGGAAAATGGATCTTTTTTCTCAGAGGCCCTAATGCTGATCTGGTCTTGAACACCCTCATTTTCAACACATTTGTCTTCTGTCAGGTTTGCCTTCTGAAAATACTTCTTTAATTTGACAGTTAAAAAGTTCTAAATACCCAATAAATATATGTTATTTGGTTTATGTAGGTTTTCAATGAGATAAACTCGCGTGATATGGAGGAAATAGATGTTTTCAAAGGCATATGGGATAATAACGTTTTTGTGGCTGTTCTCGGTACCACTGTTCTATTTCAAATCATCATAGTTGAGTACCTGGGAACCTTTGCAAACACAACACCTCTTACTTTGGTACAATGGTTTTTTAGCATATTCTTTGGGTTTTTGGGCTTGCCGATTGCAGCCAAACTAAAGGAGATCCCTGTCTGAAGCACCTTAAAGGATAAACAAATTTCAAAATAGCAAATTAAGCTTTATAATTGTGATAGTACTTCAAGGTCCTCTCGTCTTCTGTACATTCCAGAATTCATCTGCTATTGATTGAATATTTCCAGACATTGGGCAGGAAACTAGAAACCTGGTATCGTAAGAGATGCTCAAGAGACGGTCAAAACAGCATTTAGTTATTTCATTTTATACATTTGTTTGTTTTTTAGGCGAAGCGGTTCTGATTAGCCGAATCATCCTTGGATTGAAAATGCTTGCATAAGGCCGCTTCATGATATCGGGCCTATCTTCTTTTAGTGTAGCTGGCTTGTAACATCTGTAATTCTCATTTTGTAGACTTGAAAGTGATATCATGCTTTCAAAAATATGACTTACCGGGAGCAATAACAAACCTCTGAGAACTAGAGCCGTACATGGGCTAGCCGGCTGGATTTGGGCTATTATCATACACGACCATTATGGTAATTGGGTCTCATTAGAGAGATCTCGCAATTATCATTCCAATGAGACTCACCTAGCAAACTATTTCCCCCAAGCCCAAAAGCCAGACAGTAAATTAGCTAGACGACTAAGAAAAAAATCAGATAAAAGTTTATTATTTTATTATATCCAAAAAACCACCTCCGAAAGGAAAAAACACAAGGCAAAATGAAGATCTTTATGAAGATATTTGAATTTGAATTTTTTTGCCCCGTTAATCATTGAAATTACCAAAAAATAGTAAACTCATTGCTAACTATGAAAGCAAAATCCTACGCCCAATATGAATGAGACATTTATTCAGGTAACAATAAATTTTAATTAAGGTAATTCGCATTGGATGGCTTCATAAAACATAGCAAATAATTGAAAAAACACTTAAAAAAAAAAGGGTACCTTGATCTTTACGGCAGTATTTTTTGAAATTGGAAAGCGCATTTGGCATCAAATTCATCCTTGACAATTGAAGTAAAAACACATTCAAAATGGTGACAAACAAAAATCATTTGCTTTATTGTGATAGAATTCAAATGATGCCATAACGAGGCAAAAGACGTGTTTTCACGTAGTTAAAATGTTGCATTTGGTCCCTCCCTCACTGCGTACTTTTTGTCCAAATCTCATTTATAACTGAAACATGACACACAATTTTTGTCAATCGAACCAAGAAAAAAAATAAAACAACGACGATAGCATTTTTCCTTGTGACAAACTTAAAACAGCAAAACTACCTCTTTTCACGTACGTTATGGCATTTGTCATATGTTTGGTGGTCCAACCAACATCTCTGCAGCCCTCCTTGTGACAGTTTTCATATGGATGGAAGCAAGATTTTGAACTTAAACTAAGAGGAAGCATCTAATGTCATTGTCTTTTTATCTTGCAACGCATTGTACAATGTGGTTATTCTTTATCCGTTAGTCCCTTTCTCATTTGGTCCCAAAAGCAATCCTATTGGTACAATTCACACAGTAAGACTTTTACTTGAGCTCAGCTATTTCTGAATGTTGAAGTAAATGCAGCCACATGGGATGAAGAAGCCTAGCCTTTTCAGTTTTCACCAATATGTCATGCCTTTCGGCTTAAAGATTTAGATGCGGTCTGAATTAGTCGTCTCTGGTATGTCCTGTAATAGTTTGTCCAAGGTACATTTTATCAGAATAATGAACATTTTGTGATTTAAATCATATTAATTACGAAAAGAATTACAGTGCAATTATGCCGATTTGATGTGTCACTTTGTTTAAATTTACCCTAAATCGTACTTATCCATATTTTAAATTATAGTTACATTTGTGATTGTGATTTTATCATGAAATCATGCAGATAAATACAAAATAAAATTACAATAAATATGATTGTAATGTCATTATTGTGTATGATATTATAACTGTAAATCTAAATTTAAAATTGTTCTCATAAATGCAATAATCACATTTAAAATACACAATTTAATATGTTGGTTTAAGACAACATTTTGATTCTAATTAAGATGCATTAAATGTATTTAGATAGTGTACATAAAAAAGAAGTATATCATTAAATAAAAGAAAAACTATATATTAATGTACAATAAAATATATTGTATTAGTATTTTGATTAACTTAGTGCATACACTTAAATACATTCAGTGTAACTAAGAATCTCTATTTTATATATAATAAGATGGTGGAACTATATCTCTATCTTAGTATAAATTAAGAACCCATAATTGAGCTATTAAAATAGATTTACAATCGAAGACTCCATATGTGAAAATTTTGAGCACTACAAATGTATAATTAATTCACATACATGATGGAGTAATCCTGATTGATTAACGGAAGTGAGCTAGATCTTTCTCTTTTATTTGATGGCTTTCAATAATTAGAAAATGTGTTATTAGAAGTGAAAATGAGACATAATTATAAACTTTATTAAAATAAAAGATTTATTGTACTTTAAATTTGTGCAACGTCAAATCACACCAATAATTTATTAAGATGTGAATAATTCACACTATATTTGATAAAAATCTATATTTGAATCTCATTGGAAAATTCTGACATGAGCACGCGATTTCTGTATTTCCCCTGATAATCTATGTAATTAGGAAGTCTTGGATCAATCTGACCGACCGTATCTGCAATATCAACAGCAAGAATTTACTGACGAATGCGCGCGCAGGCAAATGGAATCTGGTTCACACTGGCTCAGTGTCCATGTGAACCAGGGAACAACAAGAAGGTACTCACAGTAATTTGTTCACAGCAAAATAAGGTTGATGCCAGACTGTATAGCTAACCAAAAACTTACAAGGGCATGCGTGGAATGAATGGTGGAGTTTCTGACATCAATTTTATGATGCACCTAAATCTGATCTCATCTCATCCCATCCTCCATATCTCCCCCTCCTCCCCAAACACAGCACAATACCAGGATCTTTAATTTCTTGGTGATAAAGTGGATCCTACAACATTGTATTGAACGACCACGTGTTTCTCAATCTCAGCAAAAGTGACATCCATCTCGATTCGTCCATTTTAGATATTCTCTGAAAGCTTTGCTCTTGTCTTTGATGGATTATCTTCCAAACTCAAAAAAATTGAACTTTTTCTGTTGCTTATCTCCACTGGTCATTGTTTTTGAAAGATTTCAAACTGAGTTCTAAACCAATCAACAATTTGTAGAGATAGACTTAGGTATGTACCGCAGAATTACAGTTTCTTTCAGATGGCAACTATTAAATAATATTTAATCATAATTCCATCTGTTATTTTGTGAAGTGGGTGGCAAACAAGGCTAGTGCAACGTACCCTCTGTCAGATTTTCTCCTTTCTTTTTTTCAGCTAACCATCTTTTTATGTATTTTATTTGTCAAAAATATTGGATTCTTTTTTAAAACTGGCAGCCACTTCATCCTACTAATCTTATCCTTCAAAATAATGATAATAATAGTTGTACATACATTATCATGTTAACGATTACTTCATTAAAACTGTATCTAATATTAAATTTTGTTGTGTATAAACTGAGTAATAATTTATGTGCATTTAGAATTGTAATGCTCCATTTCTAGGACTCAGATGTGAAATATTGACAGTAAGCTTCTGAGTCCTCTTCAAAAGGAGCCTCCCACGTCCCAAGCAAACATAATAACATTCAACTTTTATAAGTACTTCAATGGCCCAACGCAAGTGCACCGCAGAGATATCAAATCAAACAAAACCAATTCCTCATTGTTGATGGCTTTTCATTCAGCCTTTTGAAAGACATAACAAACAAAGCATCCCAAGCTCCCCAACAAAGGGTAGTGTAGGGTTGCTAGTGTAGTAGTAGCATACATACATAAAAATATAGTTCCCTGTAACAGCAAAATAGGGAAAGAAACAAATGCAGTTGAAAAACAAAGTAGAAATGTAAGTTCCATAAAGTAAAACATTTAAACAAAAATCACTATGAACGAACAGTCTTCAATATCTTCCGGACTTCTGGCGCTCTCCTCAGTTCCTCCTCCTGAACTTTCAGTCAGCCTCGTACTTCTTACCGTAGGCTAAAAATAAAGCAATCTGCTTTTTTATTTATTTACTTCCCCTTTTCTGCGTCTTCATGTTGTCACTCTGCTGAAACTTTTGTTGGGTATTGGAAAATAAAACCCGAATCATCAAATCCCAAATCATTCCACAAAAATGTGGACGACTTACACTCATTAGACCTATAAACTACCAAGAAATTAATTTCTGCAAAAACAAAAAAAAGACCCTATATCCAATCAGTCAACACCAACCAGTCTTAATTAATATCCTATAGATCATAAACTCTGCAAACTAATTAAGGCCGACGTTTCCTTTGTACAGGACAATCTTCACTGTCCTCAAAATCAAGCTTTCTCTTAGCTCCAGAGGAACTGAGAGAGGAATTCTCAAGAAAACCTGTGGAGATTAAATGGGTTGATAACAAATTTGGGGTAGGAGTTTTAATCATTCTTCTTCTCTCTATTTCCCGCATTTGATTGTAACAGGAAAACACACTTTCCTGTGGCATAAAATAAGAGAACATCATCAAATTTTGTTCTGTTATATAATTCTCAGCACAAAAAACATTCATGAATGGAACTGCTACATAAACTCACTCTTTCAACAGATCCCCATGATGATATTACGCTTATCCGGAGATCCATAGTTTTTCTTGTCAATGTACCATCAAAAGCAGCCAATATAGCAGCTGAAGCAATAATGGACGGTCGGTGATCCATCAAATTAATGTCTGAACAGAAAAAATTCAGCTTCAGATAATTAAGAACATGATACTGATATTCATGTGGGAATTAACTAGTAAGTCATAACAAAAATAACCTTCAGCGATGGTCACAATATGTTCCACAGCTGCAGAAACTATTGATCCTGGTCTAGATTCACCACAGAACTTCTTAAGGAAGTAATGCAGATAATCAAAAGGGGTTACTGTTCCCAATTTCCACTCAAAGGCACACAAAATCAGTAGCTCCATATCCATAATCGTTTTGTTCTCAAATATATAATCGTCCATTGGATATTCACTTAGAGGCGGCACCTTTTGCTCTTCCATCTTTGCTGCTAGAGATAAACATGCCAACGATAATAATTGAATAGCCCAAGGTTTCCCTTCCTAAATCAAACAAGCAAGAAAATCATTAATTAAGAATTGAAGAGATTAATCAGGAAAAAAAAATCGGTAATTGAAATTAAGAAAGTTGCTTTCTACTTACATCGATGGATCGCTTTGTGAGAAACCGATCAAAGTAAGTCACTGATAAATAAGCTGTGTGAAATTGGAACCCGAATTTTGCCCGTGTCTGAATCACATTAAAAAGCATAACTTTTCAATAACTGAAAAACGAAAGAAGTAAGAACAAGAGGAAAATTGCTTTATCTGACGAAACTGACATTGAAAATCCAGTCAATGGCATTCAGACGAGCATTCTTCAACCAGATTCTGTCAAAGGAGGACACCACACGAGTTTCCGATCCAAATCCCGCTTCTCTTTTGAGCAAAATTTCGACGAATTCATCTTCATCCTCTGAAATATGAAATGGGTTCATTGGGTAAATGTTAGTCTCTTCATCAAAGCCATCATTCAATAAGCTAGCTTCATCCTCTTGGCACAAAAGGCTAGATAGAGAGAATGAAGCCTCAAAGCTCGCCATTAATCTTCTTCTCTTCTTCAATCTATTTGAACATTAATGTAGTGAAGGAAGAGAGTAGAATCTAACCGCTAGATACAGGATACTGAGAACCAGAGAATATAGAGAGAATGGAGGGAGAAGAGAAGTGGCAGTGAAGTGGCGGTTTTGGTGCCGCCAAAACCAGATGAGTGATATAAAGGGACGTTAATTTTAGCGGTTAAAGGGTTTTAGAGGGGAGCATGGGTAGTGACTGGCGAGAAATTCTCCCGAGTTTTTAAGTATATCATATGTACTTACTCAGTTCAATTAAAGAAAATTATTTATTATTACTTACTTATAAGTTTTGTAGTATCACAAGCATTAATATCACCCCCTTTATTTTTGAAACATTAAAATGTATATGTCTCATATATAATTGACTTCGTTTAATTAAATATAAACAATAACAGATATTATAATTGAAAATGCAGATAAAATTCTCTAATTTTTCATATTTTTATTTTTATATTTTCTCATGAAAAAATTAAATTAAATAGATCTCATACTCTCACAGAAAATGTAATATTTTCAAGTCTAGAAGGGGCCTGAGATTGATACAAATATATATACAGTGTGCGGGTGGGTCCATACTACATACAGGTATGGTAGCCATCGCAAATTATTCTCCAAATGTTGGGAGATCCTAGTATCAGGGGAGTGGATGGGTATTGCTATGGTACATGCTATACCACTTTTAGCTTTCACCTACAGTTAAGGACAGCTGTAGGATGGTAAGTTTTGTCCCATCTGATTAAAAGGCTTCCATTTCGGTCATAGTTCTCATCATCATCCCCTCTGCAAAACTTCATATGGACCCTTTCCTCCATTTTTTACTTTCTATTTTTATTTTACTCGAAGTGTTGGCTCAACAACTAAAAAATCTATTTTTATATTTTAAATTGTTTTTTACTTATTGAAGGAAATAAATCATTTGACGTGTTATATATCCAATATCTCATCATAAAAAAAAGTTTTTAGACAAAAATTATATACTAATAGTATTATTGTACCCAAAAAAATTCAATACACCATATCAATTAATATATATATATATATATATTATTCTCTTAGTCAAGGGAAAAATATCTATGGTTGAAAGTGTAGTTGAGGAGGAGGGAGAACTGCTATGATGGTGTCAAGTCATCTTAAGAAATGATATTACACTAATATAAACTAATGTTTTGGATATAAACTTGCGGGCAGTTACAAAAGCTCCCGATTGTCAAATAAAGTGTCTTGGTGCAAAACCAACCCATCATCAAGTATGCCAAAAGAAATATATATATTTAGTAGAAAAAGACATGACAAAACATATAACTAAGTTCCGGTTACTTTTACATGATGTCAAGTTTTTCATACATTATCTTTCATGATCCTACTCGATTGCTCTTTCTTTTTGTTTTGGCCTTCATCAAATATATTTGTGTGCTACCATAGTATATATAGTTTAGTCTCCAAATTAAGTGCAAATTTAACCATCAAATTAAATATAATTAAACATCATAAGCCATTTTAAATTGAGCCCTCCTCACTATAATTACAAAGGGTTTCATTTTATCAGATTTAATTTCTCATGGATAATTAATTTAATGAAATTTTCCATTTGTGGGGTTGCATTGATTTGTTGACTTGAATGAATTAACATTGTGTGTGCCATCTTTGTTTGGCATAAATACGATTAATGTTCTTTTTTATCACTTTCTTCCGGACATCTAACCTTTTGTCCTTTGTTATTCAAGGGAGCTTTAAATCAGCGAAAGACATGATGATTCTGCGCATTCCCTCTTGTTTTGTTTAATTAGGCACCTAAGATATATTTAGAAAAAGAAACAAATAAACAAAAAAAATAAAAATTTAAAACTTTGCAAAGTTGACTTGTCATTAGTCTTCACGTAATTGTCAATTTCAGAACAATATAAGCGAATTTCTTAATTAGATCAAGATTCAAGAGAAAACCCTGAGCATCTGGGAATTTATTAACTGCCGCTAGAGAATGGTGAATCTTTAATTTGCCATCAAAGGGACTTGAGGGGTATGGTCTTTATATATTTCTTAATAGTCCAAATAAGATAAAATTAATAATTAGAGAATCAAATTAGATTAGGACACAAGATCCAAAATCGACTACCATTATAATTAGTGACTTGCCATCTTTTGGAGCCCTTGACTGTCAGATAACAATAAAGTCCATTTCGCCAAAATAATTAGTGAATGCCACTATCACATTGCATTTGAGTTCAAATAATTTGATTTAGGTTTAAATATATTTAAGTTCTCCACATTTATAAACAATTGTAATTTTGAGTCTTTATTTAATTTCGACAATATTATTCTTCACATTTTTATTAAATCTGTAAATAATTCCCTTTGATTAATATGTTCTTTTTTTAAAATATATACGTGAAATTTGTCAAGTTGAAGCCTATTTAATTAATATAATTTCTATATGATACATACTTTATTTATATAATCATGTCTAAATAGGCCAATTGATGAAAGTATGATAGCACACGTGAATATATAATAGTAATAGCAATATAGCAATAGCAGAGGGAAGGAGCGTCTTCACGTGTAAAAAGGCTGGACCACTTCCAGTCTGTGTAATAAGCAAAGCATCAAAAAGAAAGAAAGCAATAAGAAGAGGGACGAAGAAGAAGACGCTCCTCCTCTATCCACAGATGCCACCCACTCATAATAGAATATTGCAAGTTTACATGTGGCTGCCTTCCTAATACGTAGAATGTGATATTATTAAACTATAACATATTCATACAAAAATTAGTTATTTTATTTTTTGTGTTGCCAAGGTGTGGATTCATCAGCTTAGGTAACAGTGATGGGTAGTAGACCAGCTGGATACAGGAGCCTTTGACTCTGAGAAAACAGCAGGCCCAAGATGGTCAGCAACTTTGACTGGTTTATTATGCTGTGCCTGCGTTGGTCTTTGCTTGCCTCCAGATGCAGGATGGGGCTGGTGGGGAAAATCATGCTTCCAGGACTATGCTTTTTACTCAATCTCTATCCACACGCTACAATACCACAACAGTCCTCCTATGTACTAAAGAATCATATCTCATTTTTTGTTTCCCAAATGTGTTTCTTATTAGAGTTATAAATATAATTATTTTAGACAAATTATACTTATATACTTTCTATTTTTAAGAATATATACTCAAGATGTTTTATTGAATGTGTGGTAGATATTGGATCATATGCCGTATGCGTGAGAGTTTTCTTAGTGAGAGAATGGCTACAGGAGCCTATAAAGCATGTAGTGTGCATGAATGGGGGATTCATATGGAGAAAGAGGGTGTGGAATTAAGTTGGGCATCACTGTTTTACTGGGTGTGTGGTATATATTGGCACCAAAAATTGAATGTTGCTTGGCCACCAATGCCATACTTTGTGCACTGCAAGCTATTCAGTGTAGCTTTTCATCCCTTTGCAACCACTGCCATTATTTTTTTCCATTTTTATTCATACTCTTCCATTATCAAGCTGTATATGACCATGATGGTTGCTATTATTGTGACCTCATTAATTTCCAAGGTATATCATGGCACCAATCCACCAACAAACAAGGCGGTATAATACAAGAGACATATCATAGTTTTTTTTCCCTTGTTGAGAACCCCAAAAAATCTGCTTCCCACGTCTTGCTATTTTATTTTTTATATTTTTTATAATCTACAAAACAATGATGCTATTTACCACATTCTTAATAATGTAATGAATGTCAATATTATTTTGAGATTTTTCTCTCTTTAATATATTAAATTTGAATCTAAAATATTAAATGTATATTAAATGATTTATTATTTCTGTTATTAAAAAAATAATAGCATTATTTTTCCCGCTACTTTGGATTTTTCTATTTGTCATTGGTTTATTTTAATTGTGTTTGAAGAGAATATGATTTTTTTTGGAAACTAATCCTTCAATCTTAATTTTCTGAATTAGTTGTTTTTATAATATGATTGTTCATGAGGAGGTTCATTGGATCTTTCATGTAATTAGAAGTGATTCTATATCTATATTCCAAGCCTTTTTCTTTTAAGAGTTGTTGAAGCCTGTACTCATAAACAGATTATTGTTAATGATATTATTTTTCAATAGAAAAAAAAATGTGTACATGTAATTAAGAGATAATACAAAGATACAGAATTTGTAATTGGTGTTTTTCACATATTCAACGGATGTGTTGACCATTTGACACAAAAGTAAAGTAACATTTAACCAAAAAACAAAAAAATGGATCTTTCCCCGTTCTTGGGTAAATTTATTTTGGATCCATGGGTTGCGCTTCTCATAGTCCATAATATTTTAGTGCTGATGCATTGATCAAAAACCCCGGACCACCCAAACAAGCTTGGGCCCTGAGTCCCTGACCCAGCCTTACCAGCCATATCAGCTTTCACAGACAATGTCTTCAGGCTCATCAATCTCACAACTCACAATTGCTAGCCATAGTATTATCTCTTCCTTGCTGCAATGCTCGCTGCATTCCAAGGTGCTACAGAATAAACTCACAACGGTGTGGTGAACACTGAAGGAAGCCATAATATAGTTCTTGCAATTATTATCTGATACTTTCAAATTCAAGAGAACAATTTTATTCATGGTATTGTTATTTGAAAATCATCTACTTTTTTGGTTCTTGATGAGTATTTGATATTTATGATGTATATCTGGTGGCTTTCTTTTACACAAGCTCCCTAAAATGCATGGAGGAATTTTCTTGTTCTGATCTTCCCTTCCTTTTCCCCCGACATTAATTACCAATTAATCGATAATTATTTGCTTCCCTAAACGCAATTTCTTAGTCTTCCTGCACAATTGAATAATTGATTCGTCAGCACTGTAATTGGCAGTGCATCAACTTCTTTGGGTCTATATTATTGAAACGATGTCACTTAATTAACCTGATTTCTTATCAGTGGATAATTTATATACAAGGTCATTATCTTATCAACGCTAACAAGCTTGAAATGTTGGTCTTCTTATCTCCGTCGTACATTGTTGGCAACCTGATATAAGTTTATTATTTCTTCTCGGTTTAGCAACATACGGTGTTACCCATTTCTGTTCACAGGCACTTGTGTCGGTATCTCGGGTTAAACTATCACATTATTTCCAGCTATCTGTTATCAAAAAACAATCATACAGTGAGAATGTTTAAATAGAAAGAAATATATAAAGCCAAGTTCTTCATCGTTGACCATAAAAATTCGGCACTATAAAAAATCAGGTGATTTCTTGAGAAAATTTTTGATGGATTTGTTTATTGGAAAAAGTTATCAAAATTAGAACGATAGTTAGTTATTAACCAAAAAAATTTATCAAAAAATCTGTAAAAAATATTAAAAAAATTCATTGAAAATCTGTCGTATAAAAAATTTTGTTGAAAAATAGACAAATTTTAAAAAATTATGCTCACTTCATTTAACAAATTTTTGATAAAACTTATTGTACGGTAAATTTTCAATGAAAAAATTTATTGAAAAATTTAAAAACTTTTAAACATCTGGACATGCAATCTCTCTTAACTTATTTTTCATTTCTTTTTCTTTCTTTGCCACACCAAAACTCTTCCTTACTTTTCCAGTTTGATTCTTGCATTGTGAAGGTATTTTCTGCAAATCCAAACTAATTAAATTATTCTTATTACTTTGTTTTACATTTTTAATGATTGTGTTTTTTTAATTATTATATTTTTCATGATTTAATTGAGTATTTTGATGTATGTAGTTTTAGGTTTTATTTTGTGTATGAATTTTTTTGCTTAGATACTTATGTTGGTACATATTTTTAATTATTTGTTACGTTTTCTTGTATATTTGAATTAAAATTGATTAATTATATATTTTAAATTAGATTAAATAGGATTAAGTAGTTAGATGACATACTTAATAGTATTGTTGATATTATTTTAAGAATTATGTATATTTTGAATCAGAATCTATTGTTAGATTATAAATTATATATATTTTGACTTTATTAATTTTTGAAATTAGTAATTTTCTTATATATATTAATTATTAATTCTATTGTTGTTTAGCATTTGGTAAATGGAAGTATTGAAATTAAGATTGTATGTTATTGGAAATATGAATATAGTTACTGTTGACAGTCAAATCCGGTCAACCTAGGTTTAGGACCCCAAATTGCAGATTGAATGTAAAGAGGGAGAGAGAGAGAGAGAGAGGAAGAACAGGGAGACACCATGAGTTTTTAACGTAGTTTGTTTAAAGTCAGTTTGACTCCTATGTCCACGACTTTTATTACTCTTTACTGAGTGTTTTTGTATTTAATGATTGATAGTGTCATGTATTATGATTTCATCTTTTTTTATAATGGTTAGGAGTTACAGTTTGAATATAAATCTATAACGATAAGTATCATGACTTGATTAGGATTACATAATAAAAAAAAGGTTGATGGTTATAACAGACTCCTATTAAAATAGAAAACTGAACGAATCTTCCTGAATTGATAGTTGGGGATGTGTTATGCGAGCTACGAGTTAGGCCTTGTTCTCACGATTTAAGATTGTTGCTTTGACCCGCATTGACTGATAACCATAGCTCATATTTAGCAACCTAATGTCTTGGTCCAATGACCCCAATCTTGGATGAGCTAAGCCCTTATTAACTAAGTCTATCCATTGGGCTTTTACTAGCCCATCTGTGCAATTCCAAAAATATCCATAATATTAGCCCCCAACTCTCAGTTCATTTTTTAGGCTGGGAGTTGAAGTCTCGTTGGTAAAAGCTTGCAATTTTAATTTGCAATGCCATTGTTCAGACTTGTATCCTATCGTCTTACCTGTACTATCCATATTTAATGCGTATTTTTTGTTGGCCATAAATGTGGCAGTGACCAAGCCTCATTTTTCACTGGATCATTAGATTGAGGGCATTTGATTAGTCTTGAGTCCTATTGGTGAGGCTAGGTGAGTTATTTAAGGCAAGAGAGATCCTCTCTCCTGTTTCCCAGGGTTTAGTAACCTAATGGACTCATTGATTGAACCCCCCATGTTTTTGACGGTCTGGATCTCATATAAGGTGCTATGGGGCATGTATGGCCTACTGTATAAGGAATTCCCATGGACATTTCCTTTTTGAGGATTTTGAAAAGTTTTGTACAGATCTTATTTCCTCATGGTGATGTTAAATAATCCAGTTTTTTCAGCTTTGCTCTTTTGCCCCCTTGGGAAGAGTATGAGGAGAAGTTTGAGAGCAGTTTGGCAGATGACCATATGATGGATGATGTGCTCGTTTCATGGGTTGTTTTTCCAATCTCTTGAATTTTTAACTTCTAAAGGCCAACCTTCCTTTTAGGATATGATCGCTGTAAGCCTATTTTGATCTATATTTTTGAATCTTTCATTTGTAAATTTACCTTGTTGACTGAGGTTTTTTAATGAATTTTTCATGATTCTCTTGCTTTTCCAAGTATGTCATGTTAGATGTTCAATATACCACAAAATATGAACAGATTCCTGTAAATCACAGTTTAATAAGCATTAGCTAAGTTAAATGCCCAATCGATCTTCTCAGGTTATGAACCATGACAATGTATATTCGTCAGGTTAAAGTACGTTGCACGAGTCATATGCCCAAGTAGGTCACATGAGAGTTGCACCTCAACTAGCATGAGTCGAGTGCTTAGGTAGGTTATGCTATAGCAATCATTTTGCTCGGTGGGTCACATGAATGCAATGCCAAGTAGTAGGTCATATGAATACAATGCCAAGGAGTAGGTCGCATGTATATGATGACAGGGAGTAGGTCGCATGAATGCAGTGCCAGGGAGTAGGTCGCATAATGCGATGTCAAGGAGTAGGTCACATGTATACGGTATCGAGTAGTAAGTCATATGCGATGCCAAATAGTAGGTCGCATACGATGCCAAGTAGTAAGTCATATGCGGTGCCAAATAGTAAGTCCTATACGATGCTAAGTAGTAGATCGTACGCAGTGCCGAATAATAAGTCACATAAGATGCTAAGTAGTAGGTCATACGCGATACAGAATAGTAGGTTACATACAGTGCTAAGTCGTAGGTCATACGTAGTGTAGAATAGTAGGTCGCTTACGGTGCTAAGTAGTAGGTCACATTTATATGCCTTAGCTAGTAATCGTGTTGCCCAAGTAGGCGCCAGCAATCTTGTTACTCGGGCAGGGGCCAGCAATCTTGTTACTCAGGCAGGTGATAACAATCTTCTTGCTCAAGCAGGTGTTAGCAATCTTGTTGCTTAGACAGGGGCCAACAATCTTGTTACTCAGGCAGGTGCCAACAATCTTGTTACTCAGGCAGGTCACACGGATGTGATTCAGCTTGCATGAGTTCAAGTGCCCAGGTAAGTCACACGGATGTGCCTCAGCTAGCATGTCATGAATTTGTCAAATTTGAGAATAGCTCGATTCTCGTATGATCAGGATTAGAAGGGTGAGTGCTTACTTTCAAATTAGAAGGGTGATGGTTCGCTTCCAAATTAGAAGGGCAGTAGCTCGTTTCTGGATTAGAAGGGTGAGTGCTCACTTTTAGATTAGAAGGATAGTAACTTGTTTCTGGATTAGAAAGGCAAGTGCTCGCTTCCAGTATGTACTTCAATGTTCCAAGCTCAAGGGACTTCAACTCCATTCATGCTTGTTAAGTAATAAACTCCGTTTCCCAAGTCTTCCTTGATGATGTATAGGCCCTTCTAGTTTGAACCTAGTGTCCCATTGCTGGCTTTGTGAGCTTAGGGAGAATAAGGCATAGTACGGGATCACCGATAATGTAGTCTGAATTTGACTTTCTTGTGCAATACTTTGCTGAAAATTAGTATGCACAGATATAAAAATGTGAAGAAAAACTTAGGTGCTTTTATTGATTTTCGAATAACATTATAGAATTAGAAACACTGGAACTACTATTGTTATGGTTGTAGGGGCTACTGAGGTTGTTGTGCTGTAGATTACATCACATAGTTTTTTAAGAAACCTCTCTTGATCAAATTCTCAATCGTATATTTAAGTGCCCAGCATTTGAAAGAATTGTATCTGACTTCGTTATGATAGGCACAAAACTTGTCTGTGTCCCTAAGCCTCTTGGGGTCCTTAAGTGTTTGGGTTTCCCGAAGTTCTCCTTATCTTTTTTTGTTGCAAATATCCTATCTTGAGTGTCAGATAGAATGTTGTATCCATCATGGCGACCTTAACGCTGGGGTCACTTGTCCCTAGCCTTTTTTGCAACCTAGTTTTCGGAGCCATCATTCTGACTCTTTTTGCCATTCCCGACATTACTCCTCTTTTTATTCTAGTTAAAGTTGTTTGTCTCGTCCTTCTGATCAAACTTCTTTGGGCCAAAATTTTTCTCCCACTAGATCTCTTTGGCAACTCGTTTATAGAATTCAGCTAGATCTTTCACTAGAGACTTGTATATGCTCTCATATAACTTTCCATCTTTATGGAGTCCCACTGCGGTCGCTGTTAAGATGCTCTCATCTAAGGGATTCTCTACTGAACCAGGTGATGTACTCTTTTAGTGATTGGTTCTCCTACTGAAAGACTATTGGAGGTGGCAAGATGGTGTGAGCTACCTTCTCAATGCTTTGTACTAGTTAATAATCTTCTCTGGCACTCTTCCCAACTGTCAATGCTACAAGCTGGGAGACTTCTGAGCCATACTCGGGCTATGTCTCCTAGAGTGGCTAGGAAGATGTGGCACTTGACTAGAGGATTGGTCATCTGAAGATCCATTTGTATATTAAATGTATCTAGGTGGTCATATGGGTTACCATCCCCATTGTATTGTAGGATAGTGGGAATCTTGAACCTGCGAGGGAGAGGCTCTATCTTAATCTCCTTAGTGAATGAGGTCCTTTCCTCATAATAATCTCGGTGGTCCTAAGCCAAGGGCATTGTTCTGACTATTATATTCTCTAAAGCAACTATTCTACCATATGGTCATGAGCCTCAAACTGACAGCTGGAAGATGGCCAGCTCCTCTTTTTATTTTAGGAGTGGTGATCTGAGATTCTATACTTTCTTTACTAGTGGCCCTGTGAGTTTTGATCTGAGATATGTCTCTTATTGGTCCTATTTGAGCCTTCAGCTCGATGCGAGCCCCTATGTCGTTGATGATCTCCTTTACCTCCCTTACGAGCTCTATAAACCTCCGATCTTGGCCATAAGTTGGTAGAGCGAGTTGAATGAGTGTGCTGATGCAACCCTGGAAATTAAAAAAATGAAAAGGGAAATTTAAAATCAAATTTGAAAATTCAAGAAGGACTAAACTGAAAAGTTTTCAAGGACTAAAGTATCGGGTGGGGCAATTTTTGAAATAAGCTGAAATATTGGGGCCAAAGTGAAAATTTTGCTAGAAAATCGGTTCAGCAGGTCACCGGTTCCCCAGAATGGCTTCTTTTTCTAGTTTTACCTAGATTTTTCTAGGCCATTCGGCCACCTTTTTTTTGGCTGACTACTTTCTTCCTATTTTGACTCTCCCTTCTCCCTCACGCTTTGGTTTTCTTCCTCTTCCTTTTTCCTTCGGCTCTCCTTTTCTTCTCCGATCGAATCGGTAACCTTCGGCTGGTCTCCAATGCCGGTGAGCAGTAACTTCTCTGGTGGTCTCCTCTTTTCGGCTTCAACTTGGCTAACATTCGTTCTCCTTGTTGGAGCCATCATGAATGGCGGTTTCTTTCTCCCTGGCATGTCTTCTTGGTTAGACAAGCCAATAGCTTGGGTTCTCCTTCTTTCTCCTCTGCTTTAGTGCTGGTTATGGTTTGGCCAGCAGCTCTGTTCAGTCCGTTGGTGAGGCTTCTGCTGGCGGCGAGCTCACCCTTTGTGCCTCAAGACTTGGTGAGTAATCTTAGGATGAAAAATTTATTTTATAGTAAGCCTATGTGTAGATTTCAAGATATTTAGTTGAAACCCTCATGTATAGTTCTTGAAGAAATATGGGATTTTTGTGGTTTTGTTGTTTTAGAGAGATTGCTGAAAAGGAATTGAACCCATTTCCCCCAAAATTCTGAGGTTCCAACAGATTTTTCATTAGGCTATTCTAAGGAGCCCAAGGTGAGTGGACAAATCCTTTTCACTTCAGAATCTCATTAACAAATTTAAATTTATTTTATGATATAAAGTGTTATTGATTCTTTGAAATTATGAAATTTCCATATATACATTAAAGTGATTTGGAAAATAT
>JANHAO010003201.1:0-26681 GCA_026873985.1 Saraca asoca
ATGGACTTCATCTTAAGTATGCAATGCACAATGAATGCAACATAAGATGAATAATTAACCTTTAATATCCAAATCCACAGAATGTTTGGTCATAGATGTAATAGGGTCCAATCAAATTGGCCTTGGGACCTATCTATACTAATAGAGGTGACGTCTAAGGCCACCGCTAGCTTCTTGTTCACCTTGTGGATAGAGCATCCGGAGATGGATTTCTCTTTTTTTAACGGGAATGTCCTTAAGTTCATTAAAAGCTTCGAGAAGGATATGAAGGTAGCTTCTCCTGATAAGGATTTGCAGTTCGTAAGTGGAGCTTCTCCAGTTCAAAACCTGATCCAAGGAGAAAGCAACTCGCAAGCCGTGGATACTATTGGTGATTAAACAGTGGATAACCTGCTTACCCCAGATACAGATCCTTCTACCCAAAGTACAACTTCTAAGGGCCAATCTTCCCTGTAGGCTATAGTTTGCAGCAATCTTTAAATGTAATTTTGAATTTTTGGACATAAATTCTCTTTATTGAGGGAATCTTTAATGAACTTATAATATTTGTGCTTTATTCGTCCAAATTTCCATAGTTGTTTATTTAGTAGTTTGCAAACGATATTGTGAATGAGTTCCTGCAAATCATAACTTAACAAACATTAGTTAAAATGAATGTCCAGTAGGTCAATCGACCTTATCAAATTGATGACTTTAGTCATTGTTAAGATGAATGCATGAGTACAGTGCCAAATAATAGTCGCATACAATGCCAAGTAGTAGGTCACATGTGGTACCAATAGTAGGTCATATGCGATGCCAAGTAATAGGTCGTATGCAATGTCAAATAGTTGGTTACATACAATGCCAAGTAGTAGGTCGCATGCAGTGCCAAATAGTAGGTCATATGCAATGCCAAGTAGTAGGTTGTATGTGGAGCCGAGTAATTGGTCACATAAAGTGTCGAGTAGTTGGTCGCATACGGTGCCAAGTAGTAGGTCATATGCGGTGCTAAATAATTGGTCGCATACAGTGCCTAGTAGTAGGTCGCATGCGGTATCAAATAATTAGTCACAATGAGTGCCAAGTAGTAGGTCAGATGCGATGTTATATAGTAGGTCGCATGTGGTGCCAAGTAGTAGGCCATATGCAGTGTCGAATAGTTAATTGCATACAGTGCCAAGTAGTAGGTCGCATGCAGTGCCAAATAGTAGGTTGCATATGGTGCCAAGTAGTAGGTCATATACGGTGCCAAATAGTTAGTCGCATACAGTGCCAAGTAGTAGGTCATATGTGGTGCCAAGTAATTGGTCGCATAAGGTGCCAAGTAGTAGGTCATATGTAGTGCCAACTAGTTGGTCTTATATGGTGCCAATAGTAGGTTGCATGCGGTGCCAAGTAATAGGTCTTATGTGGTGCCGAGTATCACATATGGTGCCAAGTAGTAGGTCGCATACGGTGCCGAATAGTTGGTCACATACGATGCCAAGTAGTAGGTCGCATGCGGTGCTAAGTAGGTCATATGTGGTGCCAAATAGTTAGTCATATACAGTGCTTAATAATAGGTCGCATATGGTACCAAGTAGTAAATCGTATGTAGTGCTGAATAGTTGGTTGCATATGGTGACAAGTAGTGCGTCATATGCAGTGCCAAATAGTTGGTCACATATGGTGCCACATTTTTATAAGTTCATCAAGTTGAATACCTTTTCTAGATCAAAGGGGAAAGTGTTCACTTCCAAATTAGAAAGGTGATAGCACCCTTTTGGTATAGTATTCTATTGAAAATTTATCCAGAAATTAGTAAATAGTCATAAAAATTTAAAAACATCAACAGTCTTATCAATTTCAGAACAATGTTATAAGAATAGATAAGCAATATTCAAATTCACTAATCATATGGGCAGAAATGTTCAACGTCTCGTGGCTCTCCACTAGAAATCACATTAATCCTCATTCCTCTTATCCCTAGCTTGACTTCATCTTTGTGGTAGTGTCGAGCTGTGTGTTGATCACCCTTCGCACATCTAATTCAATAGAGGGTTGAGAATCTAATGGTGAGTGTCCTAGTAGATGTGAACATGTCTAGGTGATTGATCGCAGGTCGCCCTAGCACCACATTATATACTGAGGGACAATCAATGATCAAAAAGTTTGCCAAGATGGTTGCCTGGTGACCTGAGTCTCCAAGGGTAATAAGAAGCCTGATCTGCCATACTGGTAGTATTGCATCTCCAATAAAGCCATAAAGGGGCTATGGGGAAGGCTTCAGTTGATCTATGCTTAGTCCCATTTGTTCAAAACATCCTTTATACATGATGTTCACCGAGCTGCCTATATCGATCATAATTCTTCGTACCTTGGTGTTACCAATTCTGGCTTGAATAACCAGTGCGTCATTATGGGAGGAATGTATCCCTTATACATTTTCATCTGTGAAGGTGATGCTATCTGAAGTCATCCTTGCTTTCTTGGTGGGACTCTCGAATTCACTATATCTTATGAGTAGGACATGATTTGCTTCTCGCATGTAGCGTTCATGCGACCTACTTGAAATGCCTACAATGTTAGGTCCACCGTGAATAGTAAATATAATTCTTACCACGGGCGGGCGCCTCCTCCTGCTTAGGAGTCTATTGGCACTGCTACTATGTTAGTCGTTGTTCCACAAGTCACACCACATAATCCTTTAAACTACCTCTCTTGATTAGGTCCTCAATTATATCCTTGATATCATACCCTAACCCATAGAACGTGATCGGCGTAGAAGATTATTGTTAGGAAACCTTCTACAAGCCTAACCATGGAAGATGATATACCAAAGATGCACATTTACATTAATGCATACTCAAATATACACAAGCCGATTTCTATCAAAAATCCAACAGAGTTTTGTCATGCCTTAATCCGTGGAACGTGACCAGCGTAGAAGGTTACCATCAGGAAACCCCCTACAAGCCTTACAATGCAAATAACATATCAACGACTCACTATTTCATTAATCCATGATGAAATATTTATATATCAAATTTTGATCAAAATTCGACAAAGTTTTCTTTATTTTTTGGATACTTGGCCTCCAGGTCTACACAACAATACAAGGGTTACACGTTCTACACAACCTATATAACAATATAATAATATGCAGTGGCCCAAACTATACAATCTATATCCTACTTGGCATCCAAACAAACACAATATGTACAATCGTTAATCCAACTACCAATATTACACCATGTATACCTTTAATCTCCGTAGGACGTGATCTACTAGCAACTGAAGAAATATCTTCTGAGTCTAAAAAAAAATATGAAGAAGAAAGGAGTGAGTTTCATTGAAACTCAGTGAGTAAACAGTCCTATGATCACCTAAACATCCCATTTAAAAATCATGTTCAAAAGTATAAACATAGCCGTGAAAATGTGCTTACCTGTTCAACAGTCATAGTTTTAAATACACTTAAAGACTACCATTCAACAAGAAAATTAACATAAATAAAAATATGATGTACAATAGCATAAGGGTAAATATCAAGGATACTACTGTAGAAAATGCATTCACCATGATATAAATATGAGGGAAAACCATTAAATTTCCTAAAATTTCATTATACTCAATAGGTAAAACATGCAAATGGAATTCCCCAAAGAATAAATTATAAAAGGTAACTATTAGAATATAAGCATATTCATCGTCACAAGCCATCCAACACATCTGCCGGATGTTCACGAACATATATACATCCCTACGTTTCCTCCCTTATCCACTCCTACTAGACCGATTCATATTCCCAAGTGCACTTAAGTACATATCCCTACATTTCCTTCCTTATCTACTCCTACCTGGGTGATTCACATATTCTAAGGGTTACCAATAATTTTCTTTTTTAATGGATCTAGTATCACAATCAATATTCAAAACATATCACGTAGTATGAAAATACTTATTCGGGTAAGCAACATAAAAGAAATATACATGAACCAACTAAAACCTTTTCATATCCATACATCACATACAAAAATGGCTTTATCATTTTCAATAATACAAATAAATATGAAATTGCATAATTTTATCATGGCAAACACCAATGACATGTAAATATACTTACGAAATCACTTCGATATATATATATGGAAATCTCATTATTTAAATGGATTAATAATATTTTGTTGACGGTGAAATTTGGTCCATACGGAGGAGACGAATCTCAGCCAACAAGTAGTGAGTTTCAAGAATCAATACCGCTTCTGAAGTGTCGTGAAAGGTGAGCTGGGAGGAAGAGAGGCGGTGATTTTTAACGTGGTTCAACTAAATCTGGATGGTACCGGACCCTACGTCCATGGCGGAGATTTTATTGATATTCAATAATTTATAGAAGTTCTACTTACTTCCCTTGCTCCTCCTCTTGCTAACAACATAAGCCTATTTATAGAGGAAGGAGAGGCTATACACATTAATTACAAGCTACAGTTGTATCATATCAAATAAATAAGAAAAGATAATGAAAAGACCATATTCTAACTGTAGGTTGTGGAAGTAGGTTTCTCAGGCCGGCTTGTAGGCTTATAGCCATTACCGTGTTAAGCAAGATACGCTGATATCTCAAGCAAGAGTTCCTAACCTCGGAGACACTGTGAGGTTCATTGTAACGAGAAAGCGGGTGCGAGTAGAGCGATTGACTATTGTGCCGGGTCGATCCCAAGCCCTTATCGTTGGGTCATGTTATTACTAGGATATAGCTTCATGGACCGTACCTCACAGCGTCGTTGTATCGTGACGAGTGAGGCAAGGCTTGATGCCTAAAATTACTTTGTCGCTGTTGCTTGTGGAGGGTTCGCCCTTGCAAGGCTATTTTCTGTGTATAACATATTCATATGATAAAATTATTTTATATATACGCATGGGATCATTAAATGAAGAGAATTGTCTACTCACCTTAGAAAATCTTTAAAAGACTAAGTTAACTAAAGCTCCAAAATTTTCCATTAGTTTGCTCAATTCATTAATAAGAAATTTATCTGGAACAAATCCATAAGAAAATTTCCAACTTTTTTTCGAATTTGAAAAATAAGAGTTCAAACTAAGTCTACCTGGAAAATTGATGTAAGTAAACTATAAAATAAATCTTTTGTTCTGGAATTACTCACCACCTTTCAAAGTGCAGGTGGGGAGCTCGGTCAGAGCTAGATCGCCAACGGTGAGCCTATGGGAGCCGCTGACTGAACTGCACTATTAAGGGCTTTTAACATAAATATCTTGAAAAACTAGCTGTAAGATTACTATAGAATAAATCCGATGATCTAAGAATACTCACCGGAGTCTGAAGTACTGGTGGCCATCTTGTTGGTAGCGAAAGCCTCATTAGTAAGCTAATGTGGGTGCTAGCCAAACAGCACACTAGTGGAGAAGAAAAAAGAGAGTCTAATTGCTGGGTTGGGTCGATCACCAAAGAAGAGGAGAGAGGGAGGCCAGCAACTGGCTCGTTGGACATTGAAGCAACTGTAGTAAGGGAAGAAGGCTTTGGCTTCAGGCTAAAGGAGTAGTAGTGCCACCGGAAAGAAGACAACACTAAAGAAGAGGGAGACGACTGAAATATCGCTGGAACTACCAGAGATGATAGCTAAAGAAGAAGGAGACTGAACACAGTCACCGAAGAGCAGAGGGAGAATGAAGCTTCTGGAATGTTGGAGAAGGAACCGAGGTGGGGAAATATATACATAAGGCCAAATGGGAAAATTTGCACTTTGACCCTAAAACTTTCCACCGACTTCAAATAGATCCTTCTAGAAATTACAATCTGGCCACAATGAATTTTTAAACTCTTCAATTTAGTCCCTCAGTCACTTTTTATTATTTATTTTTTTTGAGGTATTACAAACTCGGCCCAACAAAAGAATTCATTCTTTAATTCTAAGAATATACTCATGAGGAGTGAAGGTCCATACCGACACATCACTCAATCAGTTGGGGGTATCTATATATCATGAGGGACTGAAGCTCCTAGATCATTGCCCCTTTCCCATGTTTCTTTCTATGTTATCATGCTAGAAAACATCAATGGTGAAGCCACCATCCTTCATAAATTCATTAGAACTTAACTGTATGTTAGGCATAAAGGTTGAAAGTCCACCCCAAGAAGTACAACTATTGTTGTTATTCCTAAAGTCAAACAGATACACATCATTGCTAGTTCGTTGTCCTACATCCATCTCTTCAAGAAGCTCTTCTATACCTTCACAGATAAAACTCCCTAAAGGGATAGAATTTAGGGATCTTACTCCCTACCCTCGCATCTTGGTTTTAAAAATTTCACATTTAAGTCTAATGCCATGTTGGCTGACTTGGTTATGGCAAGTTGGAGGGCACTTGCAAGAAAGGCCACACTCATAGACTAAAGGCTTTGCTTCTACAATGGCACCATTATAAATGAATGGGATTGCAATAATCAAGGTATATCATGGTAGCAGAATATGTAAATGGTGGGTTTTTTCATCATGTACGGTATTCATAGCACATATTAGAATACACTTTTTGCCACAAAAAATATACTCAACACATAGACCCTCTCTTGTTTTGAATTTATTTGATTTCTTCACTTTTTTCTAAGCAAGCTTTGGATGACCTAGGATCCTATATTGCTAAAACCTAAAAACTAGCTTACCATGAGGCCTAAAATCCTATCAATATTTTTAAACTACATATATCCCATCATAAACCTATGTCTTATCATTTCCATCCATCCCTTAGTTTCCCTCAAAGCCACGTATCACCAGACAAGATTCTTTTCCTCGCTGCTATTCTTTAAAGTAAGATTGTCGCAATCAGGCTTCCAATCTTTAGGTTCTTTATCGGTGTTGATAACATTTCCCTCTTGCCCCAGTGTAAATCATGACATCTCAATTGCCCTCAAAAACACCAGCATAGCCCCTGATAAAACAATACTAGTTGCTAAGATCTTTCCATTATGCTTCATGTAATCCATACCACGCTAGATTCCACGATAAAGACCAATTATGATTAGTTTTCCCCTATACTGGAAGTTATTACCAACTTCAACTCCAGGGATAGGTCTTAAGATATGCTTACCTGTACTAACATATTTTCCCTTCTACTTAAGAATCTTTGTTGCTTGTAAATTAACCCTTTTTTATGGCTATTCACTCCATCTTTTAACTTTGCTTCTTTTTCTTGCAAAAACTTTCTACAAACAACTTGAAACAAATGATGTATCTCTTTCACTTGTTTCGAGTCACATTCAACTCATTATCATGACTACTAAACCTACCATGAACAATAGGAGGAACATTTACATTGAAATCAAGTGATGGTGTATAGATGTACAAGTTTTTAGGAAAAAGGTAAGGAAGTAGAAGGTGGTTCTAGTTTTAGAGGAATTTTTTACCCAATCTCCAAGGCCCTTCTAATTTAGACATCAAGCTAAACACAACTACCCTATCTAATGCAATATCCATCGCATTGGAATTTTCTTTCAACTCAAGTTGGCAACCATAGCCTATGCAAGACAATGTAACAACAGTCCAGCCTATATAAGGTAACTATGTTTATGAGGTTAACTGAGGCTAGGGAAATTTGATGATCTGATCATCTAGGAATCATAGCAAAATAGTGGTTTGTGATTGATCTCAGATAGCAACGCTGGTGGTAAAAGAGAAAGACTCGCAGAACTTTTTGGCACTTATTTACAGTCCCATAGGAAATCGTTAAACAAGTGACTAAAATAGGATAACTGAGAATCATAGTTTAAAGAGCATTATAGTTGGTAGGACTGGTTGGAGCAATTGGATGCAGCTCTTGTGTAATTGCTAAGGGAAAAAGGGCCACTTCGATCATGGAAGGCTAAGATTTTGGGTAACACCAACTGCCTAGGTAAGTGTCCTGAGCAAGATCAAACAACTAAACAATTAGGCACTTGCACTCCTTAACCAAAAGGAGCAGATCAGTGAACAACTTCATCTAGTTGAACTAGGAGGACTAGTCAGAAAAGAAGACTGACCAAAGAAGTTACTTTCACTAAAAATAAGGAAGTAGTCGAACGAAGCAAAGCAAAATCATACGGTCTGAGCAAGGCAAATTTCCACTGCCTGGTCCCAGTAAGTATATCCAGCCTGAACATTATTTTCTACTCTTTTCTCCTTAGCATCTACCATCCTTTTCAACAAATTATTTCTATGGACAAGTTAGGTTGATCCATATTCCTATTCTCCTAAAAGAAATTCTTGGGACCTATGGGTTATGAGCCCACGACGCTTTCGCTACACCACTCTGGTTGTTGAAACTCTTCCCTAAGGAGGATATTTTCTAATTACAGCTTTCCCCAAACAATCACTAGGGCCACCTATACCTCTTTATAAGTCTATACCCACGCTAGGGCATCTGAGTGGAAAGTCCTATAGAAGTGCCAAGTGTGGAAGGGACCTCTGAGTTTGGTTAGGAAATTCCTGGCTACACTTCTACTCATGCAACCTTACCTCAGCCTCTAGCATGGCCTTGCCCCCTAGGTCTATCCTGAGGTCGGGGTATAGGTTAAGAAGAAGATAAGGGTTCATGGGAAGCTCTTTCGTACGCTTATTCCACTTGGCGTCCAAAGTGAGCCGAAGATCGAGTCTTAAGTGACATTTTACTATTATCAAATAGGAAGATTTGTTTTAGACAGGATGCACACGTAGGATTGAAAATTTAGGAAGTGTGGAGATTTTTCAATATATTTAGTGTGTGGACATCAGCATATCCTTATTCATATGTCGTGCTCCATGACGCACTAATATAAACTCAGTATACCTATCTCGTAATGGTAGTTGGAGACCTTTATCATGCACCTAAATCCTAGACCATGCTCTAGTATCAACTTTATCATGCCCCAATTCGTGGAATGTGACTGGTGTAGAAGGTCACCATTAGGAATCCTCTTCCATCAGGAAACTCCTTACAAGCCTTACAATGCAAATAACATATCAACGACTCACTATTTCATCAATACATGATGAAATATTTATATATCAAATTCTGATCAAAATTTGACAGAGTTTCCTCTGTTTTCTGGACACCTGGCCTCTAGGCCTACACAACAATACAAAGGCTACATGCCTTACATAACCTGTATAATAATATAATAATATGCAATGGCCCAGACTATACAATCTATATCCTACTTGGCATCCACACAAACACATATGTACAATCACTAATTCAACTACCAATATTACACCATTTATATCTTTAATCTCCGCAGGATGTGATCTACTCGATCAATGAGCATAACCGAAACTAGGAAGGTGTCGAGCAACTGAAGGAATATCTTTTGAGTCTAAAAAAAAACATGAAGAAGAAAGGAGTGAATTTCATTGAAACTTAGTGAGTAAACAATCCTATGATCACCTAAACATCCCATTTAAAAATCATGTTTGAAAGTACAAATATAGTCATGAAAATATGCTTACTCGTTCAACAGTCATAATTTTAAATACACTTAAAGACTACCATTCAACAAGAAAATTAACATAAATAAAATATGATGTACAATAGCATAAGGGTAAACATCAAGGATACTACTATAGAAAATGCATTCACCATGATATAAATATAAGGGAAAACCATTAAATTTCCTAAAATTTCATTATACTTAATATGGTAAAACATGCAAATGGAATTCCTCAAAGAATAATTACAAAAGGCAACCATTAGAATATAAGCATATTCATCTTCACAAGCTATCCAACACGTCTGCCGAATACTCATGAACATATATACATCCTTACGTTTCCTTCTTTATCCACTCCTACCCAAGTGATTCATATTCCTAAGTGCACTTGAGTACATATCCCTACATTTCCTTCCTTACCCATTCCTGCCCAGGTGATTCACATATTTTAAGGGTTACCAATAATTTTCATTTTAATGGATCCAATATCACAATAAATATTCAAAACATATCACGTAGCATGAAAATACTTATTCGGGTAAGCAACATAGAAGAAATATACATGAACCAGCTAAAGCCTTTTCATATCCATACATCACGTACAAAAATGGCATTATCATTTCCAATAATATAAATAAATATGAAAATGCATAATTTTATCATGGCAGACCATTTTATAAACACCAACGACATGTAAATATACTTTCAAAATCACTTTGATATATATATATATGGAAATCTCATTATTTAAATGGATTAATAATATTTCATATGATAAAATTATTTTATATATACGCATGGGATCATTAAATGAAGAGAATTGTAAATATACCAGCCCAAACAAAGGCTTCATTCAGGCAAAATATATTTGTACAATCACTAGACCAACTGCTAAATTTTACACCAATATTATACTTTAAATCTCTGTAGGAGGGTCCATTCGATCAATGAGCAAATCCATAACCAGGATGAGGTGGAAGAGTTGTAAATATATCCTCATGCTCTGAAAAATATGGAGAAGAAAAATACAATCCTATGATCACCCAAAATTTCATTTAAAAATCATGCTCAAAAGTATATATATTGTTGTATACAAAAATTGGCCCTGAAGGAAGTAGCGGACTCGAGCTTGTCGTAGGACAAAGACCATTGGGATTGGCAGAAGCACCCCAGCGAGCTCCTCCCCAACGAGCTTCATCATAGCGAGCCACACCTCACTGAATAGTGGCCCAGCAAGATAGTCATAAAGATGGCCGACCTCCTCACAAGAGCTCGTTGCCCCCTTTTGTAGTAGCACTAAGCTCGCCACTTCGTTACGTCGCTAATACCCCGAGTCTGGAATCCCAGTGCATAGGTATTGGACTTTCTGCATGGTAAAGGCAACACCAGGCAACGACTATAAGCTAAGGTCTATAATTGACAGAAGGGCCCCACCTCCATAGCCTATGCTCTAAAGCAGTCAGATTGTAGCCTGCATTTGTCTTTTCCACTTATTGCTTGATGTAAACACAATTGTAGCTTGTAATTAATGCATGTACCCCTTTTCCTTCTATAAATAGGAAGACCTTGTAAGAAAGAGAAGAGAGAGAGACCAGTCCTATGAGCAAAAACTCTACCATAATAGGGAGTAAATTGTAATCCTGCAAATATGTAACATTCTCCATAGACGTAGGGTCCAGGAAGATCTGGATTTAATCGAACCACGTTAAACTTTGTGTCTTCATCCCTACTCTTCCTTTTATCCTTGTTTATTTTCCTGCTCTGTTAGGTTTGAACCAGATATAAGCTTAAGATCCCATAAGAATCCCCCTGTTGGCCGGAGTTTGAAGTATATCCAAAATCTGATGTCAATATTTTGACACCGTTTGTGGGGATCTCACCTATTCTGGTTCATTCCCACTGTAATGGCAAAAGGAAGAATCACTAGGGGCTCGAATGCATAACTTCACCCTTTTGACGGTCATGTTTCGATGACTGATTCGTTAACTACCCCTGTTCTCAGGGCGGCTACTGATATTCCTCTGCTCGGCTCGCTGCAATCGGTCCCCGTCGCCAATAGCACCGATGAATTGTAGGTTTGGCTCCAACGCCAGGAAAAACTTGAGCATATGATGGGAGAACTAGCCAAAATAGTTACACTACTAGTATAGATGCAAGCCCAGAATGCGCAAGCGTAGGCCGAAGTCACCGAACCTGAGGTCAAACATTCTGGTGGAGCTAATCAGGAACAAACCCCTCATCACTATCCGCATGGCCGGGATGACAAACTGAACCATCGTGTCCCTAACCAAAGGCTGGGGAGCTCAGATATCATGTTGGAGGGCCTCTTCCAGAGAGTCAAGCATTTGGAGGAGCACCTTAGGCCTGAAATGACCAAGATCGCCTCGAAGAGCAAACCCCTTTCTCCAGGGAAATCATAGAGGAGCCCCTTTCATGCAAACTCAAAGTTCCAGCTATTCCATTATACAATGGAGACAGTGACCCGCATAACCATCTGGACTTGTTCGACATCCAAATGGATCTCCAGGCTTGTAGCCCATCGGTCAAGTGTCGTGTGTTCCCCGCCACTCTGGGCGAAGTCCCTCAAACGTGGTTTAAGAGCTACCCAGCTTGCAGCATTGCCAGTTGGAGAGGGTGCCAGGAAAAATTTCTGAATCAGTATCAGGCACTGAAGAAGTAACTCACGCCCCCATATCACCTCACCACAATCTTTCAAGGCAAGTAGGAAGCGCTGAAAGACTACATTACCTACTTTAGGCATGAAATCAACAACGTCGAGAAACCCTCCGATGAGGCTGTTCTGACTGCTATCTCAGCGGGTCTCCACAGGGACGAAAAGCTGTTCAAAAGCTTGTATAAGTCCCCAGTCAATAACTTGGGCAAATTTTATGAGTGGGCCACAAAGTAGGTCAGGTGGGATGAAACCTTCGGCTCACAGAAAAGTGAAACAAATGGCTCAATCCAAAACAAGAAAAGAAATTATCATGGGAACGAAAATGGTAACCTCAAACTTCAACTCACCAAAAAGGCCAAAGATGAAAGGCCCCTATTCCAAGTTCTCCATGGTGCGTACAGTATCCTGTCAGATACTCAGGATAAGATTTTCATAATGGAAAGGAGCAAGGAGAACTTCGAAAAGCCTCCACCTTTGAAGACTCCTGGCAAGTCTAGGGTTAATCGGGGGAAGTTCTGTGCATATCACAGCGAATTTGGGCATGTCACTTCGGAATGCTGAGCACTGCGAGATGCTATCGAGGATCTCATCAAGAGAGGCCACTTGTGTGACTACATTGTACAGCCCTCCAGGCAGTAGCACAGATCATCTCGGCAGGATCCCGAGCAAGAACGGTCCCCTACCATCAAGACAATCTTTTGAACTTTTATACTTATTTGTAAACTGTATAAACATTTTGAACACAATCACTAATATTAAGTTCTCTTTTATCATGCCAGCGTCACTCACAGTCTGCATGCAATCGACATACCACGAATCTTATGAAAAACTTCGTATCTCATGCTGACCAAAATGATTGATCCAATCCAAACCCACTCCCAAAATTAGATTCTAGAAAAGAATCGATGAACACTTAGCCAGTTGAGCTGTGGGCTTGCTGAGGCATGGGGATGTTTAGAATAAAACTCACTTAGCCAGTTAAGCTACGAGCTCGCTAACGCATGGAGACGCTTAGAATAAAACTCACTTAACCAGTTGAGCTGCAGGCTCGCTGAGGTGTGGAGACGCTTAGAATAAAACTCACTTAACCAGTTGAGCTGCGGGCTCACTGAGGCATGGAGATGCTAAAAAATACTTAATTATTTTGGGTACAAGATTGCCCCGACCACAAGATCGATTACCCTTTATTTTAGGCACAATATTGCCCCGACCACAAGATCGATCACCCTCTATTTTGGGCACAAGATTGCCCCGACCACAAGATCAGTCACCCTTTATTTTGGGCACAAGATTGCCCCAACCACAAGATCATTCACCTTTTATTTTAGGCACAGGGTCGCCCCAAGCACAAGATCACTTACCTCTTCACTTCATAGCTATCATGCTAACTCAATTAAGTTGCAGCTTTCATGCGTACTTATCTATTTGGGCACAGGGTCTCCCCGAGCACAAGATCGCTAACCTCTTCACTTCATAGCTATCATGCAAACTCAATTAAGTTGCAGCTTTCATGCACACTTATCTATTTGGGCACAGGGTCGCCCCGAGCACAAGATCACTCACCTCTTTACTTTGCAGCTATCATGCAAACTCAATTAAGTTGTGACTTTCATGCGCACTTATCCATTTGGGCATAGGGTCACCCCGAGCACAAGATCGCTCACCGCTTCGCTTCGCAGCTATCATGCGAACTCAATTAAGTTGTAGCTTTTATGCGCACTTATCTATTTGGGCACAAGATCGCCCTGAGCATGAGATCGCTCGTCTGTTCGTTTTGTAGCTCTCATATGAATTTAATCAATTCATGGCTCGCATACGAACCTATTATTTTATTACTTGATGATTTTCGCACTAATATGTTCATTCGTTTTGGCCATAGGATCAGCCCGAGTACAAAACCACCCCAATTCGTGACTTATGTTAGCTTCTGACTACGCGCAAGTCTCACAGATGATTCAAACCAGAGCAATTGTGAAAGAAAGCAAGAACGAGCAGAAGACCATAAAAAAAGGGGCAAATTTATTCATTAAAGGACCTCAACGAGGTATATTTACATCAGAAAGCTTTGGATGCAAAACAAGGCAAAATACTTTAGAGAACCCTAAGTACAAGCTAGTTGAGAAGCAAAGGAAGCCCCCCCTTCACAAAAAAAGAAGAGTAAAAAAGAAAAGAAAAAAGAAGAGGGGAAGAGGCCAGCCGTGGATGGTCGCATTTTAAGATTGGCACGCCACAGCCTTTCTTCTTCCAATGCACAATCGGTGGTAGTGCTACATCCCTTCTACCTCAACCACCTGTACTTCCTGAAAAATGTGCGTCAAGAAGCACCAGGGGTACGATCGGCCAAAAAATTGCCTCATGACAAAGTCGAGAGGACGTAGTCTGGGATACGTGTGGGAATGCCCCGCGTTACCAGTGAAGACGAATCCTCTGAAACACATATGCAGCAGACCATACACACCTTCGAAAAGGGCTGAAATTTCAGTGGTGGTTCGTCAGGATGCTCCATGTTTGGCTCAGTATGGCAAAGCTGAAAGAATTGCCCTCCTTTATATAAAGTTAGGGGTCGGCTCACCGAAGGGTCCAGATTCATTCCCTCCCCAACCACCCGCATTAATGGCCTCAAAAAAGACTTAACCAGTGCGGCCATAATCATCGGATATGCGTTACTAGGAATGAGATCTAGGGAAATGAAGCGATAGTTTTGGAAAAAGGGACTTTGACTTACTAGAAACTGAAAGATCTCAATTTCTAGCTCGTTGCGCAAGCTAAGAGTTAGGGGCTAATGTTGTATACAAAAATTAGCCCTGAAGGAAGTAACAGACTAGAGCTCCCCGTAGGACAAAGACCATTGGGATCGGCAGAAGCACCCCAGCGAGCTCCTCCCTAGTGAGCTTCATCATAGCAAGCCACACCTTGCTGAATAGTGGCCCGATAAGATAGTCATAAGGATGGTTGACCTCATCACAAGAGCTCGTTGCCCCCTTTTGTAGCAGTACTAAGCTCACCACCTCGTTACTTCGCTAATGCCCTGAGTCTGGAATCCCAGCTTAGAAGTATTGGACTTTCCGCATAGCAGAGGCAACACCAGGAAACGTCTATAAGCTAAGGTCTATAATTGACAGAAGGGCCCCACCTCCACAGCCGATGCTCTAAAGTAGCCGGATTGTAGCCTGCATTTGTCTTTTCCACTTATTGCTTGATGTAAACACAACTGTAGCTTGTAATTAATGCATGTACCCATTCTCCTTCTATAAATAGGAAGACCTTGTAAGAAGGAGAAGAGAGAGAGACCAGTCCTATGTGTAGAAACTCTGTCATAATGGGGAGCAAACTATAATCCTGCAAATATGTAACATTCTCCATGGATGTAGGGTCTAGGAAGATCTAGATTTAGCCAAACCATGTTAAACTCTGTGTCTTCATCCCTACTCTTCCTTTTATCCTTGTTTATTTTCTTGTTCTGTTAGGTTTGAACCAGATACAGGCTTGAGATCCCGTAAGAATCCCCCTGTTGGCCGGAGTTTGAAGTAGAACCAAAATTCGATGTCAACATATATAAATATAGAATCTAGTCATGAAGATATGCTCACTCATTTTGCAGCCATAATCTTAGTATACATTTGAAAACTATAATTCAACAAGGAAATTAAGTAATTGAAAATGTGATATTCCATAACATGATAATAAGTATCAAATCACGCTACCATGGAAAATACATTCAACTGGATTTCTAAAAAATAAATTTAAAATGGTAACCATTATGACATAATTTCCGTCATAAGTCATCCAACACGTCTGTTGGATGCTCATAAATGTCCTGTCATAAGTCATCCAACACATCTACTAGATGCTCATGAATGCATATATCCCTACATTTCCTTCTTTATTTGCTCCCCACTGGCTATTTACATACTCACAAGTGCACTTAAAGGTTACTAATAAATTCTTCAGTGGGTCCATTATCTTAAATTAATAATTTAAAAATATCACATTGCATAAAAATCCTTATTCAAGTAAGAAATATTTATCAAACATACATAAACTTGTTAATGCATTTTCATATCCACTCATTACATAGAACAATAAAATAGTCAATTTCAATAACATGAATCAAAATGAAAATGCATAATTTTATCATGGCAAATCATGTTCACATACAACATATAAATATACTTTCGAAATCACTTTAATATATAGAAAAATTCCATTATTTAAAAGGATTCATAATATTCCATAGAATAAAATTATTTTATATTATCAAATGGGATTATTAAGTGAGGAGGATTGTCCATTCACCTTGGACATTCCTCATAAACTAAATCAACTTGGAGAATGGAGTTATTCAACCTAGATGGATTTTTCAGTCGGATCGCCAAAGATCTAACATTGGTATACTTGATTCGTCAAAAGGGAATTTATCTAGAGCTGATGAACAATAATATCTCAGTATACCTCAACTTTGAGGGTTAGGGTTTCAAGTAAACCATCTTGAAAACTTAATATAGGTAAGTTATAAAATAAATCTTTTATTCTAAGATTACTCACCACCTTCCAAAGCACAGATAGGGAGTTCGATCGAAGCTAGATCACCACTGGGATGCCAGATCACAGTGCTGGCTGAACTGCACCAGTGAAGAGGAGAAGAAGAGCTATTGGCTGAAAAGAAAAGAATGTGACTAGTGATGGCTGAAATCTTGTAGGGCTAAAAAAGAAAATGGTCATTGAAGATTCGGGCTACAACAGCCATAGAGAGCTTAGGCTAAATTGTAGCACATGCTGCAATAGAGGAAGCACTAGGGAAAGGAAAAGAGGTGATAGACTAGGACGTGGCCGGATGATGATGGCAATTTGAAAGGCTAAAAGTCATCAGAGATTGCAATTGAGAATAGAGCAGGGGAGGGAAGCTTCAAGAAATGGCATTGGAGGAAGAAGTTGGCCTGAAAAAAAATATAAACATAAAACAAAATGGGAAAATTTGCACTTTAACCCCATCGACCTTCCACTACCTTCAATAAAGCCCTACTAAAAAATAAGAAATTATGTTATGGCCCCAATGAAATCAAAGATTTTCACCTCGATCCCTCAGTAACTTTTTTTTTAGGTATTACACTTGAATGCCCTGCATTCCAAAGTGTTATGCCCAATCTCATCATGATAATCATAATACTTGTTCTTATTTTTAAACTGGTTAGGAGTCTTTATAGGTTTGGGCTTCCCGAAATCCTCCCTATCCTTTTCTATCATAAAGATCCTTTCCTAAGTATCTGATAAAACGTTATAACTGTCATGGCAACCTTTACGCTGAGATCGCTCATTTCTAGCCTTCTTTGCAAACTGATCATCTTGACTCTCCTTGTTGTTCCTAATATTATTCCTTTTTTTACTCTGGTTAGGGTTATTAGCCTCGTCCTTGGACTTTTTAAGGCCAAAGGCTTCCTCCCACCTTATCTTTTTGGTAGCTTATTCGTAGAATTCACCTAGATCCCTTACTAGAGACTTGTATATACTCTCATATAGCTTCCTATCTTTGCGTAGTTCCACTAAGATCGTTGTTAAGATGCTTTCATTTAAGGGATTTTCTACGTGACTAACTTTATGTCTAAACTAGGTAATGTTGTCCTTTAGTGATTCATTCTTTCACTAAAAGACTATCATGAGGTGTCAGGGTGGTGCGAGCTACCTTCTTAGTGTCTTGTATTGATTGATAAACCTCTTCTGGCATCTTTCCAGTCGTCAATGTTGCAAGCTTTGAGATTCCTAAACCATGTTTGATGTATGTCTCCTAAAGTGGTTCGAAAGACACGACACTTGATAAGAGGATTGGTTATCTAAAGATTTATCTGCATGTTGAATGCATCCAAGTGGTTATATGAGTCGCTATCCCCATTGTATAGTAGAATACTGGGAACTTTGAACCTATGAGGGAGAGGCTCTTTCAAAATCTCCCTGGTGAATGGCGTCCTCCCTTCATAACAATCTCAGTGGTCCTAAGCTCGAGGGCGTTGTTCCAATTACTCTATCCTCTAAAGCAATTCCTCTACCATATGATTCTGAGCCTCAAATCATCGACTAGAAAATGGTCAACTCCTCTTTATGTCGTAGGAGTGTCAATTTGAGGTCCTATGCTTCCTCTGTCATAACTTGATGGGCTTTGATATGAGAGATGTCTTTGATTGGTCCTGTTTGAGTCTTCAGCTTGACGCAAACCCCTACTTCACTGATGATCCCCTTTATTCTCCTCACGAGCTTGATGGACCTCCGACCATGTCCATGAGTTAGTAGAGCGAGCTGAATAAGTGTGCTAAAGTACTTCTCTAGTTAGTCTCTCTTCCTAAGCTCTGTCCCGTGTCTGTTGGAGAGCTTTTTCCTGCATAATGCCCCCATTCTACTCTTGTGAGTACTGGGCTTGTGCCTAAGTTAATGCCTTAATCACTTTGACCAACTCTCCTACCATTTTTTCCAATGTCTCATGATGCTAATGCCATACTTGTATTCCATCAATAACATCAGGTTAATGTGAAGCCACTAAGGGCATGTTGGTGGTGACACTTATGGTGGGAATGGCGAAGTGCCTGCCGTGAAAAGGAATGAATCCCTCTATTGTTCCATATGACCATCAAATTGGTTAACTGCACCATCTAAACTCTTAGCAGTTCTTCCTCTAGCCATAAAAAAAAAAGTCAAGGGGAATGCAATTTAGGGCCCTCCTTTTAGTCTCAAAATGTTAATGATCAAATCTAGTCAACCTAAGTTCAAAACCCTAAATTGCAGATTGAATGTGAAAAGAAAAAGAGAGAGAAAGAAAGAATAAAGAGATACCAAAAGTTTTTAACGTGATTAAGCTAAAGTCAATTTGACCCCTACATCCATGACTTTTATTACTCTTTACTAAGTGTTTTGTATCTGATGATTAATTGTATCATGTACAATGATTTCATCCCCTTTTATAATAATTGGAGGGTTACAATTTGAATGTAAATTTATAATAATAAGTATCATGACTTGATTAGGATTACATAATAGATAAGGGTTGATGGTTATAATAGACTCCTATCAAAGTAAGAAACTGAACAGATTTCCTTAGACTGTCGATTGTGAATGCGAGCTCTGATCTGTGAGCTAAGCCTTTGTTCTCAATGATCTAAAGTGGTTGCTTTGACCGTTGCTGACCAACAACCTTAGCTCACATTTAGTGACCTGATTTCTTAGTCCAACAACCTCAATTCTGGATAAACTGGGCCCTTATTAGCTGAGTCTGTCCATTGGACTTTTACTAGTCCATTTATGTGATTCCAAAAATACCTATAACAACTACAATCCTTGACTCTTGTTAATTGTCATCGCAAAACAAACTTGTATTGAAAGTTACCTTCATTGAAATTTGAAAGACAAATGTGAATATGATGAAACCAAGAGCATGGGCAGTATATAAATAATGTCTCCAGCTGTACTTTTGAGATAACTTGCTTTTAGTACATGTCTAGTCATTTCAATGATCAACAACTTAGTCTTATTGCATAGCCTTAATGACCAATCAATATTCTCATTAGCATAGTAGGTGCACCGACTTTTAATTTCAATTCATGATTTGGAAAACCTAAGGATTTCAAAGTCTTTAAATACTCTGGCGAGTGCAAATCAGCCTAACTATGAGTATTCAAATCTTCTTTGCATGGACTTTCACTACTTAGATAAGTTTTTAAATCCTTAAGAAGCAAAGATAGAATATAATTGACTTCATTGATTATATCATGTGTTGGAGAAAAAATGGCTATCTCTTGTAAGTAAGTAGATTCACTAAGATTTTGCACTCAAAGATGGATATATGCTGCTTATAATACATGAAAGAGGATCATTCGTATCTTTGATCAACAGATCATCTGGAATCTTAATTATTACTTTTCTATCATTAGGTACATTAACATTGTAAGCTCCAATTTTTAAAATCCACTATAAGAACTCTTTTATATCATTTTTAGACATTTCATTTGAACATTTGTAAGAGTCTCATGTTCTTTGTTAGTTTAAGAACTTTACAATAATCACACAAATAAGAATAATTAATAGTTACATAAACAATAACCTACTGACTGGCCTTTGGAATGACTAGTAAAATTTGCCTAAAATCACCCTAAAAAGCAATTATCTTCCCACCAAATGGTTGTTCAATATTATTTGGATTTGAAAATTTAAGCATATCTCTAATCAATCTATTTAAAGCTTTAAAATAGAACCTATTAATCATAAGAGCTTCATCCCAAATTATGAGCTTTGTTTTCACAAAAAGATCATACATGAAACTTTCTTGATGAATATTACATGTCAAGATCTTATTCACGGTTAAATGAATGTAAATCTTGAATGTGCAATTGTGCTGCCAAGTAATAATAATGATGCAATACCACTTGAACAATGTTAAGAACAGTCTAACATCTCAAACGTAAAGCAATAGATAGTTTTTCAAAACAAGTCTTACTAATCCCTCTTTGACCATATAAGAAGAATATTCATCCTTCATTTAAAGAAATAGCACAATGTTAATCTTCTTGTTAGGCTTGCCATCCTTCATAGTCTCCTTAACATCACCATGTGAAGTAATATGGTCAGTAGCATCTAAATGTGTGGAACAAATTGCACAAGATTTAAAAACATTAAAAAGAACCAAGAACACATAATCATTGTTAATTTAATAATAAGAATTGTTACTTACAAATCAAATACATGTCATCGCTACTAACTGATAGCAATTGATCATAAAGAACCAAAGATATTCATACATAAGGATTACACTATCCTCAGTCAAAGAAACTTTAGTTTTATTAGGGAAGGTGGTTTTGTACCTATGTCTACTTGCTTTGTATTGGCCACAGTTAACCTTAACAAAAAACTTTGAGAAAAAGTAGGTAGTCCCTTCATCTATCAAATTTTTGAATTTCTTTACAAGTAACCTTTGGACAAATGCCTTTATGTTAGACCTCTAGACAAATAACCATTTATAGATGAATCTGAAATATGATAAAAGACAAAACAAATTTGATACTTGAAATAGTTGAAATGAATTTTACAAAGAGAGCTATAAGAACTAAAATAATTATGAGGTAGAAAGTATATGGCTGATTCAGTATAATAATAAGATAATTGATTATATAAAATCTATTTGATGTCTAGTAACATTATTTGATAATTGATTATGTATAACCTATTCTTATTTAAATGATGCATAGAAAATGTATTTTTTAATGTTAAATTAATAAAAAATACAATAAAAAATAAAAGTAATTAGGGGTGTTTAACGAGCCAAACTCCACAAGTCAGCCTATTTGATTATCAAACTTTATTAGGATTGAACTAATAATGTCATGGTCTATTTTAAAAATAGGCTTAAATAGGCCAAGCATGTTCGAACCGTAGTCCCCATGGAGCAGGCTCGTGTAGACTAGGTTAGCCCAAGGACCAATCTCTTTCTTTCTTTCTTTCTTTTTAAGTTTCAAAATTCTTGGGTCATGTGTTCCTACATTACATATGTTAAAAAAAGTTAGAGCATGTTCCACTCAAACCTGTTGACAGTAAAATTTGGTAAGCCCAAATCTTAATCAACCAAAATAGTCTTCGGAACCCCTAAACTGCAATCTTTTTGTATAAGTATTAGACAAATACAGAAATCAAACAAATGCAATAAGCCAAAGAAGAAGAGGAAGAGCAGGGAGAAGACAGCTAAGGTTTTTTAATATGGTTCAGTTAAAATCCTTTACTTAGATTTCTATGTCCATGGTGGTTTTTATTTCTCTATTGTAAATTTGGCAGAATGACAGCATATGTTTTTTCAAGACCTCCTCTTGTATCTATTCCTCCATCTTTTATAAAGGTTGAAAAGTTACAAATGTAATGTAATGGATTGTAAATCTGCTACATCAAGTAATAAATATGCTAACAATTTGGACTTCTACAAATCGACTTCTGCAGATTATAGGTCGGCTTCTGTAAACTAATTTCTGCAAGTAAGCCCTATAGGTTGGTGAGAGGTTGTGCCGCAAGTTGGTATTGGCTGGAGAAATGTTAGAGCTCTCCTTTAAAGTTGAGGGCTGGAGCAAGATCTCTCGACCTGAGAGCTACGAGCTAGTTGTGGTCTGCGAGCTCGAGATCCCACCCCCGAGTTAGTATTGACCTTTGACTAGTGTTATCGAGCTCGTATTTGACGACTCGAGCTTGAGCAAGGTGACCTGCTGGCCATGTGAGTTGGGGCTCATCCCTAACGAGTCGAAGCTACTGCCTTGGCCTTGTCATATGTCCCAAGCTTGTAGCTGGCATGTTAGTACTTCTATCATGTGACCTCAGTTCTTGGACAGCCTGGGCCTCTTCTGATTGGACTCGTTTCTTGCTAGGCTTTTGCTAGCCCATTTTGCATTACCCAAAAACACCCACAACAAAACCTAAATGGCACATTGTTTAAAAATAATTAAACTTAGTGCACTTTAAACCCAAATGCCAAACCCAATTGAATTTAATTAGATAAAAAGAAAAAGAATGAAAATCAAATTTTAAAATTATTTTTAAAAAAATTTTGAAAAGCTAAAAAAAAAAAGAAGGAAAAATAGATTGCATGTAGACCAAGACGATCCATTTTAGATATTGACTAAACTATGAAAACTAAGTTCATTTAAAAATAAGCTTAAATAAGTCAAGCCTATTTAGACCCATAATTGTGTGGATCAGGTCTTGATTTGATCTATTCGTCTAGCATCCACAAAGGTAAGGAGAGTTTTTATCCTTATTATTAGAATAAAAACAATGATAACAAAATAAAAGAAAAATAAGGATAATATTTATATAAATCTTAATATTTCTCTTTCTATAATTCCGATTAAAATAAAAACTATTCAAAATATCTTTTAGTTTAATCAAAATTAGTTTATAATTGATTATTAAAAAATTTTAAAAGTACAATTAAATATCTCTAAAAAAAACTATAATCAAATTACTAGACTTATAATTTATTATTGAGAATTCCTATGATTGTATTAAACAAACAAATACTTGCACTCCATAAAAAGAACATAGAACTAATTTACTTGAATTTATATAAAAAAATACTACTTAAGAATGGAAGATTAACCCACCAAAACACAATATTATAGAGTCAATTTCCCATTTAGTTTTTTTTATTTTTTTTAAAAAGGAGGATGGATCAAATTTAAATCCAATAAATTTTTATGTCATTCAGTAACTCTTTTTAATATCTGATTTTCATCATGTGAATCTTGTGTGCAATTTTTTTTATACAAATTGAGATAAAAATAATATTATATAACTAAAATTTTCTTATTTCTAAAACAATATATTTATATAAAATTTAAATATTGATATTGTAATATTAAGTTAATTTAAATTAGTATGAAAAATTTACAAATATAATTCCTAGGATAAATATTTCAATTTTTTTAAAAAAAATATCAAACCCCATTCTATGAAAGACTATATTATAAGTATGAAACTAATACAAGTTCATACATATATCAGTTTATCACTACCCTATATTTATAAATATAAAAAAAATTGTTTCTGTGTTTTTTAATGACCATATGAAATACTGGGTTAGTTGTATTATTATTTCAAAAATAATTGGTTATTGCAGCATTTGGTTGGCCACAGACGTTCGGCTTTGGTAGTAGTAAATGAAAATTTGAGAACAAATTGTAAGTACTTATGACCCTTATAAAGACGTGGATATTTTATCCAATACAGGCTCCGATGGCGATTAGAAGCATATTATTTTCATAAATATATTCTTTATTCCAATAATGTAGCAGTGTTGCATCAACAAACTAATTATTTATTTAGATTTTCTCCAAAAAGAGTAATCTATTTTCTAGGTTTGCCCAATGCACAAAAAAAAAATACATATACATAATATATAAAGTATACTTAGTAAAATATGAAAAATTAAGTATAAAAAAATCAAATAATAACAACGAGGCAATTAGGTGACACCAACAAATCCATTATAATATGTGTTGCGTGCATAAAAGATTCTCCACACATCAAATTTTAAATTTTATTTGACAAATTATTTTGTTTGGTAACATGAAGCTAACATATCTATTTTAGTATGTGTTGTGTGTATACAAATTTCTATCCACATTGAATTTAAGTCATTAGATAAAAGATATAGATAACATGTCATATGTCTTAAATTTCAAATTCTTTATTGTCAATGTTAGAAAATCAATAGTGAAAAAAGATATAAATTGCATCTGTTGGTATACTTAAAAATAAAATGACATCCAATATTATCTTGAAACTTTTCTTTTTTTAATGTCTTGGTATACAAATTTTTAATGTCTTGAATTTAAAATATAGACGTATTAAGTGACTTATCACTCATGTTATAAAAAGAAAGATAAAAAAAAAAAAAGACAGTCTGTTTCGCCCAAACAATCACAATAGGCATTATTAGCATATCATGGGAATTGAAGAATGCGTAGAGTACATCACTGATTATTCTCTACCATGATTGATAAATGCTGAAGTATGGCTTGTGGCCCATTTTACATAATAGTATGCTTATAGCCTCTCGAGTGGGTAGAGTACGAAGATTGACAGTCGTACATTTTCACCCTCAATTCCATGTTAAATTGTAAGGGCTGTAAACATGAAGCTTAGAAACTCAAACCCTCATCTTTCTGTTTCTCTTCCTCCGCGCAATCACTGTACGTCCCTTGTTATTTCCTGCACATAACAATTAACACGACACCAAGAAAACACACAAGGTCAATACTCAATATGCAGTTAGATCACTGAGATAATTTTTGTTTCTTAATTGCGGTAAGAGGATCTTGGACTAGATGCAATGCCCTAGTAACCCTCTTCTCATGCATATAGGGTTATATGCAATGATGCTAACAGATTTATAGGAATTTTAATCTTATGATTTCTCATCAAACTTGAACCCTATATAATGACGTAAGGAGTAAACTCCTTTATCATGTGAGCCAATAATTGCCGATATATAATTTTAGTTTTGCAACAAACATGACTGGAATCGCTTAGAGAGAATTTTCGTGTGCACAATAGGCATCATGTCAGATTTGCACATTGATGCACCAAAAAAAACACATTTTCCAATGAAATACAATGCAAAATCCATGCTTTACTCAGTTTCCATTTTTTACTAGAGCAATGATAACGCGATTACAATCCTCAAACAAAAGGGTGATTAATTTAAATCTGATTCAGATATTCGATAGAAATCTACTGCATTAAATTCCTCCAAAGAAATCAACTTGTTATAAGGAGAAATTCATTATAAGAAACGTACCAAGGGAGCTTAAAAGTATCTTTCCACCATCCTTGTTTCGAGCAGTTTGCAACAATCTTGTCCAACCTTATAATGACCTCCGAAAAAGTAGGCCTCACAACAGGTTCTGGATCCCAGCATTCCTCGATCAACCTGCACATAACAATATCACAGTTACATAGCTTGAAAATTATAGTGACATTTGATAACCCATTACTGATTTGGAAAATTTGACTTACTCTTTCAAATCCGGAGGATAACTTTTTGTTTTGATCTTGAATGGTGGTCTTTTTCTTTCTAAACACATCAGTCTCAAGGCCTCCTCTGGGGGCCTAGGGTGGAAGGGCTGTACACCCTCTATCATCTGAGCCCATTAAAGAAATAATACAAAAGAATTGCTGAGACTTTATACTAATTAATGAAGATCAGTGTAGGATCAGTAAACACTAAATGCACCAAAATCAAAACATGTTAGCCTTGCTAGGTATAAGCAGTGAATGCTTGCACAAAACCTTAAGTTCTTCAAACTAGAACTACATCAAGTCATTCAAGACATGAAACAGATTGACATTATTTCTTGCGTTGTTGAAGTTATGTACCTCGTATACAATGAGTCCAAAAGAATATGCATCCACACCTCTGTCGAAGATTTCATCTCTGTGAACCTCCGGTGCCAAGTACAAGCCTGCAATAAACAAGGCCAAATCATTGACCGAACAACAATTTTTGTTGCAGATGTATTATTTAATCTGACCCAAAATGAATGTCTCTTTCTGTTTTACCTGTCTCAAAATGAAAGTCCCTTCCCTAAAGTCTACAACATATAAACAATTTCAAGGAAATAAATAATTTTTAATATGGAATAACTTACTTGAAAGGTCTATGTTAGCCCCAGGCTGCACCAGCTTTGCTTTATCAGGTGACATTTTTGACAGTCTTACCATGCCAAATCCAGCTACCTTCAGCTGCCCTCCATTATCCAGCAAAACATTTCTGGCACCTTACCAAAATTTTAGATATTAAAGGAACAGTAATCCCAAGAGAAATATCAAATTTACAATGCACTTGCAGTAAACATCAGATCAACTTTTGTATTGAGTTGTCTTACTTTGGCTTTAAGTCACAGTGGATGATTGGATCTGGTTTACATTCGTGAAGATAGTTCATGCCCCTGATAACAAGAAGTAATTAAAACATCAAACATATGCAACTTGGAAAAATGTCCAGAAAATGCTTCATAATTTAGTGCAATGTTAAATTAGCAAACAAAGAAAATAAAATCTTTAGGACATGAA
>JANHAO010003202.1:0-26934 GCA_026873985.1 Saraca asoca
AAGAAAAATTTGGTCTCATGCACTATATGAAGACTTGTGCCAAAGATAAGTATATCATCAACATATAAACTAATAATCACACATTTACCATTTTCATACTTTGTATATACACATTTATCCACTTCAACATACGAAAAGCCCTTGTTTATTAATGTTTGATCAAATTTCGCATGCCACTATTTTGGTGCCTATTTCAAAGCATACAAAGATTTTTTTAATTTACAAACTTTATTTTCTTGTCCAAGGCCCTTATAGCCATCAGATTGCTCTATATAAATTCCTTCTTCTAAACTACCATTTAAAAAGACAGTTTTTGCATCCATTTAATGCACAAATAGTTTAAAAATAGATGTTAATGCAAACAAAATACGAATTAATGAAATTTCTGTCAGTGGCGCATAAGCATTGAAATAATCAATGTTTTGTTTAAGTAAAACCTTTTGTAACAAGATGCACTTTATAATTTTCGATTGAACCATCAAGATTAAATTTCCTTTTAAAAATCCATTTACAACCAATGGGTTTTGCTCCTGAAGGTAAATGAACTAAATCCCATGTTTGGTTTAATAAAATGGAATCAATTTCAATTTTTATGGCTTCTTGCTATAATGGTTCTTTAGGAGAAGAGATAGCATTGCAGTAAGTCATAGGATCATTTTTGATCAAATATGTATAAAAATTATTTGAAGGTTCCTTCCTTGGTCTTTTACTCCTTCTCAATTCCTCAACACAAATTTTATTAATATTTTTGTCAATAGGTGCAAGAGAAATTTTATCAAAAAATGGAAAAATATGTTTCAAAGAATTTAGCATTTCTTGTCTCAATAATAGTGTTGCAATCTAGAACATCACTTTTAATCACAAGAAATCTATATACAACATTATTCTCAGCATAACCAATGAACATGCAATCAAAAGTTTTAAAGCCTAACTTCCTTTTCTTAGGTTCAAGTATAACCTTAGCTAGACAACCCCATACTCTTAGATATTTTAGATTAGGTGCCTAACCTTTCCATAATTCATAAAGTGTTTTACCAATTTTTTTATGTGGGATTCTATTTTGTAAGTGACATACAGATAATATTGCTTCACCCTATAGATTATCATGTGCAAAAGAACAAACAAACATTGCATTCATCATTTCTTTCAAAATTTTATTCTTACGTTCAGCTACACCAATAGATTATGGTGAATAAGGAGGAGTGATTTCATGAATTATTCCTTCCTTCTTGCAAAAATTATTAAAAAGCACATATTCACCACCTTTGGTCATAGTTTTTTTTAAATCACCTAAGTCTGTATGGATTAAATATAGTAAATCAGTTTCTATATTCACAAAAAAAACAAGTTTTTTTAGTTAATTTAGATTCTGCACATACCTCACACTTATTTATGGAAGTCGAATTAATGTTAGAAATTAAACCAACAAATGCATTTTCTTAATATAACTCATATTGACATGTCCTAATCTAACTTGGCACATATCAAATGAATTAATCAAGCACCAGAAGAATGTGCATTTTCATTCATAATATTAAGAACATTAAGTACAAATAATCCCTTATTACAGCAGCCTTTGCCCACAAATACATTATTCTTTATCTTACAATCTTATTAGATTCAAATAACAGCTTAACCCCAACTTTGTTCAATAGGGCCATAGAAATTAAATTTGCCCTAATATTAGGTACATGTAACACTTCACTTAAGGCCAAGGTCTTGCCAGATGTTAGTTTTATGATCACTTTGTCTTTTACAAAAACTTTTGCAGTTTGAGAGTCTCTAAGGTAAACTACTTCTTCTCCATCTCCTATTGGTGTATAGGAAGTAAAGGATTCTTTGTCTGTACAAATATGTCTTATGACACTAGAGCCTACTAACCAATCTTTGGTGTTGGCCACCAGATTCACTTGGAAAATGATTGCAGCAATAATATCATCTTCTTGAACCAAATTTACATTTGGTTGAAGAGGCCTGCCATTTCCTACTTTTTTTTTGCATTGGTGCGCATGATGTCCTGCTTTACCACACACATAATAAGACCTTTTCTTTTTCTTAAAATTGGGATTAGTAGCTTTAGGCTTATAGTCATGAGATTTATTTGTAATTTTATCGTGGAAATGTTTACCTTGCACTAGATTTGCCTTTAATGCCATTTCTTTTGATTTGGCTACTAACATCTCCTTTCTGTTGGTGTCTTCTATTATGATATGGGTGATGAGATCAGCAAAAGACATCTGTTTATGCTTGTGTTTCAATTGTTGCTTATAATTATTTCAAGAATTTGGCAATTTTTCGATCAAAAGACTAACTACAAACTCCTCTTGCAGAGCAATATTTTCAACTTTAAGATCCTCCAATAACTTGTGGTATTCATTTATTTGTGTTTTGATGTCCTTTGCATCTGTCATCTCCCAGCGATAATAGTTTCCAATTATGAATTTTTGCTTTTCGGCATCTTTAACGGTATATTTTATTATCACAGAGTCCCAGATTGATTTTGCTTCTTTGTAACTACAATAAACATCAAACAGTCCATTACATAATGTACTTAAGATGGTGTGACAACAAACCTTATTAGAATGTAACCAAAGTTCAACATCTTGATCTAGTTTTCCATTAGTGAGTGCCTCTGTAATCCCATGAATATCTAATGTGGATGAGATGTTCCCCTGCCATCGCTTGAAGTTGTTGCCATCAAATGCTTCAATTTTAGAGATGTTGGGGTACGGCTTAGTATAGGCATACGACAATTGAGCAAAAGTGATAGTATGACTCAGTTGAAGAAGAGGTGGAATTTGATTGTTTGAGGAACATGACCTTGAGGATCAAAAGGAACCATTACTAATTCTGTGAGTTTATTGAGAACATAGCAGTCTGAGGCATGAATGGATCACTGTCCTCAAGAAATTATTCGCCTTTCATGTAGAGATTTGATCGGTTGTTCCCTAGGATACAACAGACTCGTCTGCTCTGGCGTTGCAAGCCCAGAATAGGTTATAGTCAGCAACAAAATAATGAGAATAATAAAACCAACAGTTGAAAGACGAGAGAATAGGAGAGTGTTTTTTTTTTTTTTTGGTTGCAAAATGATTGTGTATGGCTAAATTTATAGGGAGAAGGAGTAAAATGTTGTGATCATATAAGACTAGTAAAACAATCAAATAACACTATTAAAACGTGATAAGATAAAATGTTATAAAAATAAGGGTAGTAAAACATGATCAAATAAAACATTATAAAGATAAGGTCAATAGAACGTTATTGAAAATCGTGGATAGTACATTGGAGAAAATTCAAGGCTATTTTAACTTTAAGAGTTAAAATAATTTGATTTAAGGTAAACTCATCGGACCTCACACAATATTCACACGCAAGGGAGATAAATCCAACTTTTACTCTTAGAGAGACCCATCTTGTGGGCCAAATCCACCTCTTCACTCACTTATCAATAGACTAAGTAATTTTTTATATATAAACCTTTTAACACTCCTCAACCCAAGTGATGTAAGACTTTAAAACAATACAAAAAATAAAACTCTTTCAAAATACTTCCAACATTAATTAGTTATAGTTTAATTATAACATTTTTTTACATCTATATATATGATATAATTTAAATTAAATTAATAATAAGTGACATCAATTTAACATAAATTATAATATGCATTTAGAAGTATACTTTGAGTAATGTGGAATTCAAGTAGCATAGAACATAATTTGTCTACAATATAAGGGCCATCCAAATTAGTCCCTGCCATTATGCATCCATGAACTAGACATGTAGATTTGCGCATGTAAAGATAGATGTTGACATAAAACAATTCAAAATTATCTATGGGATAAACCAATGAAACAAACTTAAACTTAACACTGTCAAATACAGTTGATTTACTGAACTTCACTTCTCGTGTCATCGATTCTTCAATAGCATATCTATTACAGAATACAAAATCAAGTCATCAGAAAAGCTGTATTAATGTGCAGCACAACTTTGAGTCAAAATTTTCCCCAGAATCAATTTTCCTTTCGGTGGCCAGCTTGAGTAACTGCGAGAACAAAGAAAAAACAGTTTTTTAGATAATATTCTTAAAAAAAAAGAATCTTAGAAGTTTTCATGAATCTTAGAAGTGAAGACATCTGAAACTCAGATACCATATATATCGTTAACTACCTTATACTTTAGAACAATGGCAAACACAGACAACAGAATCATTTACAATGAAAATGATATTATAACTTTGGAGTAAGAGAAAACTAATGAAGGAAAACTTTTCAGCATGACTGGACTAGACCATTCAAAACTTTCTTGTCGTTATCAAACTTGATGTGGCTTGAACCTAATAACTACATTTACCCCACCATAATCTTTACAACCTAATCCAGCCCACGTGCTCAAAAATGCCTTTTTATATAATTTGCAGCTTTTCTATCACCTTTGTTGTAAACAATCAGATATTATCTTCAATTGAACCACCATCTATATCTTATTAAGCTTATGGACCAAAAAAAATAAAACATTTTAACACAGAGAAAAAAAAATAATCTTAAACACAATCCGCAAGTTTGTTGAATATAAGAAGTGAAGGCTAAAAGGAAGTAGGTTCATCATCAGACTATACCTGTAGAAAAATTAATACTTGATTTTCCAAAGTAAAGAGGAATGTGATGCATCAACTGCATACTTCAGTTCAGGAGACACATTCCCAGATATGATATGTGAATGCAACCTTGACCTCAAGAAAGCTAGGATCTCTTTATGACGCGATTGCTTTCTCTTCAGTACTTCTACATAAGCATGAAGCCCCAGCCATTCAACTTCTACCTTCTCCAATTTGAGAATTGGCTTAAAATCAGAACCAAGATGTTTGGAATGCATCCTCTTCTTTATGAGAGCATACATATAACTGGCAATGCATCGTGAAAAAACATGAATAATAGTTATGATTTGTAAAAATGAAATATTCAGGACAATGACAAATAAAACCATTTCAATTAAACCTTAGAGCATTTGTTATGTGAAATGCCTGACAATGAGAAACTGCAGTATTGATGAAAGCTCAACAATATTGATACTACATACCTCAAAGATCTTTGGATACTGTCTAAACAAGATCTTTTGTGAAGTTTGCAGATGAATGACAAGCCACGGATATAACAGTGTAACTTCATGGCTGACAACAAAAATACTTGATAGATATTTAATCTGACAACAGCTTCCGAATTAATATTTGAATCGAAGAATAGGGAATGGCATTTTGGTCTCAAAAAGCCAGACAGCTTTTCCTTCAGACGAAGTCCTGGTTTACCTTGCCAGCAGATGGTAAGTGTTGAGCTTAAAGGGGTATTCCAGTACCTGTTCAGCATTTGGAACCACTTACTCCAGGAGAACACTTGACAAATAATTTTCGGAAATGTATAGAAGACAGTAATATTAGACAACATGCAGTTTCCATATTTATATAATAAAATCACAGAAAAAGTTAAAAAACAAATAGAAAGAAATCCAGCATCAGGACATTGTTCAGTAGTGGCTGTATTCTGTAGCAATTTTAGAGATTCAATTGACTCAATTTGATGATGCACATTCTCATCCGTCAAGCAATAGTTGAATCAAGCCAAACAGTTACCCAGGATGGACAGTGATGTTCTTAGTCCACAATTATGCAGAAATAGAATATTAATTGCACAACCAATTATGCACGTGTGAAATTCTTATTGATACAAGCCATTAAAAAGTACCCTTGGATCTGAATAAGATTATAACATGCATATCAAAACTCTATACTCTATCCTTATGATAAAGGAGGAAAGAGATAAGGACAAACATATTATAATTATGAGTTAATGTATTAGCAGAATTGTTCAAACATTAGAAAACAAGAGCACCCAATCAGATTTCACTTCTAGTAAGTTAAGGCACAAATTTTGGTTGGATAGAAAGATGAATCAGAGCGATTTCACATAACAAATGCTCTAAGGTTTAATTGAAATGCTCTAGTAAATTAAGAAGACAAACAATTAACCAAAAAAATTATGCTTCCTGTCAATGGCAAAAGATGCCTATGTATTAGTTCTTTTAATAAAATTCTGAAATTTTTATCACAAATTCAAAATTTATAGCATTTAATTAGACATAATATATATAGAGAGAGAGAGAGAAGAAATGGATTGTCTATATTAAACATACTAATAACAAGGATGCATATTATAACAATATACCAATGACATGGTCAATCAATAGCTTTGAATAAAGATTAACTTTGTATAGTCTGCCTGAACTTCCAAAGTGCAGCAATTGATAAGAAGACCACTCCAGCGAAGAAATGAAATACCATCGTCACCCATGTAAACCCTGCTCGATGGCAACCCTAATGTCTGCCCTGCATCAAAGTTTACACCAAACTTTTTTTCGTTCATGTAGCAATTGTAATCACGAAAGCCTCTTTGCAGCCTAGAGAGAAAATCAGTTGCCTGCTTCTTCGAGGTAGATACAAAAAGGATATCATCAACAAATCGAAGTAGCATATAACTCGTGGATGAGACTTGATCATCATTGGTGATGTGCATTGCATGATCCTCGTTGCAACTGCCAGATTTAAGTGATTTATCAAGAAATGGATAGATCATATGCCTATCCATATGTCCATAATATAAGGAGGAAAGCAAAGGTGACAAAACACCTCCTTGGGGAATACCAACACCTTGCAAGTAAAACTTCCTATCCAACTGCAAAATATTGTACTTCACATGCTCCTTAATATTTGAAAATAGCACTGCCTTTTTCACATGTTCAACACGCTCCTGTGACATTAGAAAAGATTAATTTTGAGCCCAGTTTAGATTTCTTCATTTTAAACTTTGACAAAACTTTCTATAGTCCTAAATGAATATCTAATCAGAGATTCTACCAACGTCCTATTTAAAAGTAGATCAATATCAGAATGCTAAAGCTTGAGCGATATGCATAGTTCGGGAATCAAGCAGCCTTACCTCCTTGATTATATCAACTATAACAGGTCAAGGTTTTTCACATGCATCCAGTGGGTTTAACACATAATTTCACTATTCCGCTGTTTTTAAAAGATGGATAAGTTACCATTATATCCAGACTCCAGAGGCTTCTTAATTTACTTCGTTTATATAAGCCATTTAATTCTTGGTACTAAAGTGGTCAAGTTCAGCCAGCCTCACTAGGACCAAACCCTTCTCAAACTAGCCTCCACAGAGATGTAAAGAAAAAGCAGAAAATGCCACCACAACAATTCTAGAAATAAAACAGAACAATTCATACAAGTTTAGAACAGCATTACGCTTATTGTGTCATCAATTAAACAGCACTAAACAGATACTAATCTGCATAAGCAAGGAAAGACCAACCTATAGCTTCCTGATGCATCAGTATTTTCCAATGAGAATTATGCTCATTGATATGTTAACTAATAATTGGCTTTTGCTTAGTTTCTCTTAGATTAATTTCCAAAACCAAAATTTCTAAAATAGAATAAATATCACAAATAAAATGTCAGTCATGAAGGATACAGTAGAATCGTCAAAGCGAGGAATACAGAAATTATGTATCGAATTGCAGCACAGAGCATTTAAGTTTACAACAATGAACCAATCATGTATTAAATTGCAATAATAAGATACAACAGAAGAAAACAGAAATTATATACTCTGAACTTTCTGATACAGTTAATTGAAAATTTGAGAAAACGTACCTTATTAACAAAGACAGTATGCAGGGAACGTAAGGCAGAAGATGAGGTGAATCTTGTAGATCCGGTGCGAATATTGTCATCAATCACCATGCGGTGCTTGTGAACCCACAAAGATTTCTTTGTGCAAACAACTTGTTCATACTGTTTAAGAATATATTTATCTTTCAGTAGAACGTCCTTCACAATGCTAAGCAGCTTCTCCTGATCTACAGAATCAAATGCTTTTAATACATCAGAAACAACAATGAACAAACTAGGCACGCTTGTTGATCCCTCCTTCTGGCCAATTAAAAATGGGCATAGTTTCTTGTATACATCATTGTAATCAAAAACCGATGAACCTAGCTTCTCAGGTTCATTCAACTGTATACCTTTCAGAATAGTATGGGGATCACGAAGGACAGAATTCACAGATTGATAATGATCAAATTTAATATTCTGGTGATTAGCTTTTCTCCGCATTTTACTAGATCGAGCTTCCATGGGAAACAAGTTTACTGGCAATCTTGAAGAACGTTTCAGATTAGCCACCATCCTTACACCATTACCTTTTGGTCGAAGTCTGAGATTTGAGTACCCAAATTTTCTATTTCCAATAATATTTTTGACAGCCTTAATATCCAGGTAACTGTATCTCTGATCCTTCAAGCAAGCACTAGTGCTATTTGTCAACTTCTCCCAAACTGATTTCCGGTAATAGTATACATTCTGTTTCCCATGCTCACTTTCAGTAACATAGAAGTTTGCTTGAACTAATGGCACAACCAGACAAGAGAAATACCAAAAGATCCACCTTTCTAGAAGCTTATGTTTAATAACATGTACAGCCCTATTCCAACTACTGAACTCTTTATGGAGGCATGCATTTTGCCCTTCTATATATTTAAAACCCCAAGCATTCTGACTATTCAAGAAATATTTATTTGATAGGAATGGAAACCTTGATGTTTTCAAACCATGCATACACAACTTTAGAGGGAATTTCTCGTATCTCCGTAGATTTATAAACTTCAAAATATTTCTTTTCATGATTCTCCAATCAGAAGGAGTGCCTAACAATTCTTGGGGAAGGACACTCCTAGAGACAGCCCAAATGTAAGACACTACCTGACTACTTTTGCAACAAGACTCAACTGCCTCATACTGTGAATAAACTGCTTCCACAGTATCTGCGCATTGTTTAGCATCAGAACCATGAGAAGTCTGTTGCACTCTCATCTCTTTTGATACATTGCCCTGTATCAGAAAATGTGAAAATGGATCAAATATTTCTCAAGATGAAAAATTACAAAATTCTAGGTGATTGCTTAGGAGTACTTTGTAGTAATTCCTTCAGAAAATAAAATAGGAGGATATTTTAAACATCCAACACACTCCTTCTCTTGTATTTATTTGCAAATCCAGATATCTTCCAACTATTGACTTCGTGCAAAACATGCATTAGTGCACATGAAATGAGAGAAGTCTAGTTAGGCATACATAATGTAATCTTCTTGTGCCAACCATGAACCAACAGACTATGCATTCAATATCCCAAATGGGATTAAAACCTCAAGCGTGGAGCAAGATCATCCACTCACATATTGATCACATGATGGAACAGCACAATGCTTATCCAAGAACTTTGTGTAATGGCACCATTGAGTCCTGCCAATGAGACGCTTGAGCCACTTAGCAAGTGAGTGATACCTGCAAAATATAGCAGCTGTTACATGAATGCTGCTAACCCCCCCCCCCCTTCCTTAATGAAAGAAATGGAGCAAGACCACCTAGAAAATGGCAAATAATTATGTGTAGTGCTAATAGGCATAGGGGATTGACACATGGATGCTCATGTCAACATAACAGATCTGGATTTAGTCAGATAAAAGTTTAGAAGTGTTTTATAGAATCTTAAGGAATTGCCAGTGAGACAAGTGTCTGTCTTCATTATCTCTTCACCATTTTGTTAGGATTAATCTGGGTATCATATAGTAGTTACATTTCAAAACAACAAAACAACCATCTAAAACCTCATCTACTCTTGCCCAGAGCTTCTGGCCGTTCCTGCATCATGACCTCGCAGTCTCAGACCCCTTAAACACAACCTCAAACCAAATATCTTAAAAGCAAACCTCCAAAATACTGTAAGCAAATTATGAAGTTTGTCCTACACCATGCAATCCAGAGCAAGGAGAGGGAAGACTGCAGAGAGTAAAATGCATCAATATGCATTCTAACTGCAAATGCTGGGTATAAACTATGGAAAGGGTAATAATTACCTAAATAATATAATAACATTAGAGAATGTACTGTAATCAAGAGGCCTCCTGAACTTACAGGCATGCAGAACCAGTGAGACAAGACCCACTCTTGTGGAAGCAAGGAATTGGCTGAGCACCTACATTTACCTCAGATAAGCCAAAAATATTGCCAATAAGACACCTGGAATCAGCCAGATTTGGCTTTAGGGAATTTAATATATCTGAAGATCATTTGTTAAGGTGCTGTATATCCTGCTAAACCTAGTACAAGGCGCAACAGACCCCAATGACATGAAAGTAAAGAGGCAAACAAATTCATAACTCTTTGGAGCTTAAATGAGGATACTTGGCTATCATGGGATTCCTAAAATCTATTTGCTGCTGATCCAGTCAAAATCTTGAAAAGTCTGTTTCCTATAGTAGCAAAAAAGATGACAACAAAGAAAACTTTCTCATTTGAAGAAGAGACACTTAAATCATAATGACAGATTCATAAACTATTGGTGGATACGTTTCTTAGGAAGAACTGAGAATGAAGACTCCTGGTTGTAGAAGATAGATTGCCTATTGATCTCAGTCCTCTTAGGAACAGTTGATAGAGATTGCAAGATTAAACAACAAGAACATTGCCATGGCATCTGAACCTAAATAACATATATAAAGAGGAAGTGGTCATAAAACTAAAAATAATCAACATTTGCACAGACATTGTAAAAGCCAATTTATTGAAAAAAGTATAAATCACCGCCAATGTAGATATTAATGCACCTCTCACATACCTCAATGAAAACAAATAAAACAACATGTAACTACAGAGGAAGAAATAATCCTGTTTCTCCTCTTATCTTGAAAATATAATAATCTAGAGGTACCATCTTTATCGATGTCAGAATAGTTAGAGTTGCCAAGCATGTTTAATTCTTCAGCTATGAATTTATGAAATTAAATTTGTGAAGTGATGCTCCTAACTAATGCCACCTGTTTCTGTCAATTTTAGATGATGCTTATTTTCAAGGCAAAATTGCTAACCCACATCTATTTTAAATGTGAACATTACACACCCTCCAACAAAGTAGTGGGTCCCACAGCCAGGCCATATGGATGGTGAATCTGGGTGTAGCATTACTGTTTTCAGGGAGAGTGCATCTACTGCAAGTTTGGCATTGCGTTAATATGTTACTTTGAGCACACAGTTTCAACCACTGTAGAAATTGCTGCTAACATGTCAACTTATGGCTCATAGTCATAAATTACTAAATTCAAGCCTAACCCCACTTATTTATGATAACTTAATCATTATTCGAACATCCTATCATAAAACGAGGTTAGAATGGCATTCCATCCACTACGAAAAAGAACAAATAAAGTAGAGGTCATATATAGAGAAAATGATTGGAATGACAATCCCCTAAAAAGTGCAACCTAATGTTCTCTATTGGGAATTCAACTGCTCTTTCATACTTCATGCTGCCATAATTGAAAACGTTGCACAGTTACTAAGCATCAGTAATTGATAAGTTTCCACTATGCATTAAAATAAAGACAACTAGTTTATCAAAAATGTTATCATACCAAACCTCATATGCACTAATACATGATGCATAACTATAGTTATGTAGTTGTAGATCATATAATGTATGCAAGTTTGGCAAAGCAAATATATACATTCATGAGTGGCAATTTGGCGTTACATAACAATTTATCACAATGATAGAATACCTTCTCATGATTGCTAGAGCTAGTTTTATTGCACTGAAAAGTTCCAGGTGGGAAAATTGAGTTGCTGGGAAACATATTGCACTGGATATTTCCACTGTTTACTTCACAGATTAATTGCCTCTTCTTTTTGTGGCGTTGCCAACGAAATGGCCTAGAACGTTTTCCTAGCCTTGCTGAAAAACTAGTCAAGCATTGTTCTGATGCTGCTTTGCTTTTAACAGTGCCAGTTCCACTTGCTGACTTGGGAACATCAGTGAAATTCATCATATCATAATGCCTGCTCTCATGATGGCTAATCAGTGGCATCGAACACGTGACACCACTGAAATCAATGCCTGCAGGACTATTGACGCTATTGGAGAAATGGCATTTCTCTTTCCCTTCTGTTGAGTCAACATCTTCAGTTCTTTTTCTCTTCTTTTGAGTTCCTGAAAGAAAATTGCAACTCTAAAATCATCATTGCAACATGAACATACATCTAAGAGAAAAATGGATGTGTAATGCTGATCTAACACAGATGATGAAACTGACACAATAGAAGAAAAAAGCAAGCCGCAAGACAGAATTTCAAATTTATAAAGAATGGTAAAGTTTCTAACCAATTCATGGATACGTCCATTGTTACTGACATATCAAACACGGCCAGCCAAGTTGTATGACCCCTCCGCCATGACTCACGGATTATATTTGTAAGATTATGAATTGGTCCACAGTTATTGATATCTTGGACAATTACAACTTGTCTTCAAGATTTAATCGTTTCACTAGATGGGTGGTACATTGGTGACTACGGTTTTAATCTACAGGTTTAAAACATAGCAGATTGAACCAAGAAGTATAAAGAAAAAATAAAGCTAATGAATGATGGGGCCTTATTTATGTTTAAGACAATGAAACAAGATGGGCTGTAGACATTCGAGATGGATGTGTCAGTCTGTATTATTAAAATATCTTCATGCTACAGCTAATATGCAATGGTAGATCGCCTGTGTGCCCACGCATTCAATTTCAAAAGGATTTTTAATTTTTCATGCTTTAGACAAATAGGGGTTTACTGATATCATAATAAGATACACTTGAATTTCTGATTACCACTTTCGAAAAGTGAAGGACGTTGATCTTCAAACCTTGATGAGCACTTCAATGTCTTGAAGCACATATCACTGATGGGAAAACCTGCCACCTGGTGATATTGTTTACGGGGAAGTGGCAAGAATATTGATGTATGCCTTAATAAGTAAACCATAAGATCATCCCCAACCTGCATCAATGCCGTACCTCATTTTAGTAAGACACAAGAAAATTGACTTGAAAAAAAGCATCAGTTCCTCATAAATAATGCAACTTGAAAATAAATAAACAAACAAATTAATAAATAGTCACGTACCCTACTTAACAGAAGATTCCAAGACGAACAGGATAGAAGCTCCAATGCAGGGCTTGTACAACTCTGCATGTGAACAGAAACTTGAAATAAACAAAAGCATGGATATGTGCATACAATAAAGATTAAAGTGCAGAGAGAGTTAAAGACATAGGTTTAACCACCTTCTAAAAATATAAATGAGGAAATAATCACAATATGCTTCACAGAGAATAACTGATAAGAGTTTGAACTGGAGGCGAAAAGGTCTCAAGAAAAAATGTTTCCTTGCCTTGTTATAACCTGAGCATAACAAGTTGTAAGATGCTGGTCCTCTCTGGCTCATCATTTGGATGGTCCTTTCCACAATCTGAAAACAGGATTGGTGAGCATACAAAGCATTACCTTAAGGTTTCAACAAACACAGCCCCTGATACGAAAGAGAATGCGATACCAAAATGATTCAAACTTAGTTGGTAAAGTCTCTGTATTCTCATATCTCGTTAAGAAAGAGAAATATTGACACAAACCCTAGCCTCACTAAATCGTCACAAGTTCCCTTTTTTAAGAAAAAAGTTATTCTTAAAATGCATGTTGAAATTAAAAAATTATCTAGGTGAAGAATCACTATAAAATGAGGTTGATGAGGGGTTCGCGAGGAAGTGCTTTGTATAAGTAGCATCACTACACACATGCACACAGAGAAAGTAAGACATTTATCAAATGTGTTGCTGATCCCGAAATAGAAAATAGTTTTTTTTTTTTTTAAGTGTCTTCTTAGAACAGAGTGTATGCAAGTTGTGCAAGTTCAGGAATACACTAGGTATATGCAAGACCAGATATTGAGACAAGCGGCAATGAGGTAAGAACGGTGAGAGTGGAGGGGCTTTGTCAGAAACGACTATGTAGCACTGAGCAAGGAGCTTGTGGTAATCGGAGGGATCTTCAGGTCTGAGGAGAAACGACTTGGCGTCTTTGCTGCAACCAAGGCAATGTAGCCCCTCGCAGTGGCACTCCTCCACTGACGGTGGAGGAGGAAGTAGTGATACCATTGTGTCTGCCAGTGTACGTGCTCGGTGACGGAATAGGCGCCAAAGCACCTCTGGAACCCTGCGTTTCTTGGGCATTTTCCCGCGAAAGTGACGGCCGGTCATTTCAAACTTCAATTTAGAACAGGCGGCAATTGTTTTTAGTATTGAAGCTTGACCGACTGTGAGCCCAAATTGTAGTCAAACGGGGCCCTTGCCGGCCCAAACTTTTCAATATTATTGATACAAAAGAGAGCCATGATCTTAGAAAATAAAGGGTAAGATTATAGCCGTCAAACTCAAAATTTGAAAAGTAATTATTAACTAAAAAATAATGTTTAAGTTTATAATTATTCTCTTTATTAATTTAATAATCAATATCTATAATCTTTCACTTTATTTTTTAAAAGTGTATGTTACATTATCATGCTATTACTAACTTTAAAAAAATTTGTATGCTATGGAGTAACTCTTATATTTTATATTTTTTTTGTAAGTTTTTATAACAAGTTGTGATATTAGAATTTATAATTTTTTAAAAAATTTTGCATTGTAATTATAATTTATAAAATTATAATTTTTATGCATATATTTATTACATATAAAATCTATACAAAATTACAATATTTTGTTAATAACTAAAAACCACTTCATTGTGCAACATCTATGGAAAATTTTGTTGAAGATTTTTTAAATGATACTAATAAAAGTAGTATTTTTTAATATTTAATTCCATTTTCAAAGGAGGGAAAAAAAAGGCAATGAAGCAACTTGAAATTTTGGATTTATTGCCTTGTTTTGTTATTAGGGCAATATCATGCTTAATTCCCCCTCCCAGCAAGACAAAATCAAATATAAAATTAAATTTATTTAATAAATGAATTGAACTTAAAAAATCTTAAAGTTTCACTAATTTAATTCACAAACAATTCGTTATTGCTTAATTTATACCTTTATTTTTTGTGTATGTATATAAAACTATCAAAATCGGTTAAGTTTGTCGGGTTGACCCGTCCCGCCATACAAATGGATTGTATTAGGTTAAGATTTTCTCAGTCCATCCAACTGGTAGGCCAGCCCACCCTGTCCTATTTGATGACAGGTTGAGGTGGGTTGACCGGTGGGTTGGGACGGATCGACCTATTTTGACAATTTTAATTGTCAAAATAGGTTGGGTCCGTCAAGTTAGCCCATCCCGCCATGCAAATAGATTAAAATGGATTGGGATTTTCTCAGTCTGCCCAACTGGCAGGCCAGTTAGTCTCGTCTCGTTTGGTGATGAGTTGAGACAAATTAAGACAGGTCGAGATGGACCGGCTCGTTTTGACACCACTAGTGTGTGTGTGTATATATATATATATATATATAAAGAAATTCTAGGTCTCCCCCTGTATAAGAATTTTGTATTTTGACAAAAATATAATAAAAAAAAATGGATTCATTGCCTAACTTTGTCATAAGCAACCTGAAAATTCAGTAACCCATGATCAACCCTTTGATAATTGTACTCGTTTCCATTATTGAACCATTGCAACCCATGTGATTGATGTTTTCCAACTGTCCTTATTTTTCAAATTAAGAAACTTGATGAATTAATTTGTAAGATTTGTATCAAATATTCTCTAGTTCACATTAAAGAATTTCTCTTAAGTTATGATATCTTATGGCTTACATATGCCAAACATATACTTAACATTTAAATATATTGCATTATTGTAAAATAACATGCAAATAAGAAAAGACATTTTACTTACTAAATTTAAGGCAAAGTATGTGTTAAGAAATACCAATAATTAATTGAAGACAATTATTAAAAATACAGTACTTTTTTTGTAATATAATCAGGACAAAGTTTATAAAAAATAAGAAAATAATATTACATATGAATAGAACATTGTACTACCAAGTGTTTAAACTCACCTCACTTTTCTTTATCATTAAGCCATTTGATATTAAAGCACATTAATATCTGGTAATGGGCCCAGTAACCACTCAATTAATTTTCATGGTATGGCATGATTTTTACCATCGCCAAGTGTAAGTACGTTAACTCTAGATCAAGTGATACTCAATAATTTTTAAATATTTTTTATATTTCAATTTCAATTTTAATTTTTTATGAGTGCGAATATAATAATTTTGTCATTCCTATTATATATAAAAAATATTATTATCACTTCTCCTAATAAGGTTGCATAGTATCGCATATCTAATAAATTTTGACTTAATCAAATATTGAATGAAGATTTATGTAAAATTTAATAATGACGATATTAATTTATTGTAAAATTATTAAAATTAATATTAATTTTAAAATATATTTTAATACTAATTTAATATTTTCTTTATATTTTATGAATGAATTTATTTCTTTACTCTATTATAATTCTTCAGGTAGGAGATAATAAATCTTATTTTATTAAAAAAAATAGCATTTGCAACTGAAAACTTTTTCAAATTTGTAGATTACACTGACCTATGGCTCAATGGAATGGAGGTAAATTTTTTTAGAATTAAATTATTAAATTAATACTTGAAAATTTTAAAAATATTTAATTAGTATTGAAAAAAATTGCCATCAATTTTTTATTAATTTTATATCAATTAATATTATTATCATTTTTTATTAATATTGTCTACATGGCATATATTTACTAATTTTTTGAGAAATCCAAAAGTTATATGTCAAGGTAAAGCTGTTATAGAAAAGAGATGTTAGCAGTCAATTATTCCAAATCTTTAGAATCCTAATTTTTCACTTAACTAAATTTGTAAATCCTGGTTTCTTAAATTTTACATTTTTTTTATGAAACTAGATTATGTTGTAATTCCAAACAACAAATAGATTAAAATGAAAAAAAAAATCGAGTGAAGAAGATTGACTTATGCATAACTTAGTTGGTACTATTCTAAATTGATATAAAATTTGCGAAACAATAATACAGGTGTTAATAGTCTTCTAATATTAAAATTGACGTTTTCCTAATATTTCATGCACTAAGTTACCTTTTTTATAATAAATATTATTTGTTTTAAATTTTAACACAACATAAATTTTATTGTCTTTTTCTCTAATATACTATAATTTCACAAACAAAAAGAATATTATATCTGTAATTGTTGGTAGGATCAGGAAGTCAATAAATGGGGAAAAAAGAAAAGATGTATGAATCAAGAAAATCAGATGTTCTAAAAGGCTTGTCTTTGGGATTATTAGGAAGGCCCACCTATAGAGCTCAGCCACCAGTCGTTAATGTTATATCCTACTGTGTTTTTTTTTATCCCACATCTCTATCAACTAATCCTCACTATTAATTAAAGATTGATAATTGATAAACACAATCCTCTTCTGCCATTTAGCTTCAAGTTTTGCTCTTTAAAGCTTCTTCGAGCTTCCAGAACTTCAATCTCATCTCACCCTGTTTCTCTCTCTTCTTATTTTATATATCCGTGATAAAATTTCTTCCCTTTTCCCCAAATCTGAGCCAAATTTGATGAAACTCTTGCAATTCACGGAGAAAAACAAAGCCCAATCAAATACCCATTTTTTTAATTGAATTAGGTTTTTGAGATTACCTTAATTTGGCTCTGTTTCTGGGAATCTCAGAAAATGCTGCAATTTTTCTTCACTGTGGCTTTCTCTGCAGTTCCTTTGACTCTTTATGTTCCTCCGGTTCGAAGCTTAAATCTGTTTCTGGAAGTCATGGAAGATATAGTCAGAGAGTCGAGAGCGTACAGAAACAGGGTGTACCCTCGCGTACGGACTGCTTGGTTTAGGCTCGTGGATTGTATGCTCTGCAACACAAGGTAGATTAAGGATGTTTTTTAGCAGATCTTTATGTAAATATTTTAACAATTTTTTTTTCTTTTTTTCTCCCTTATTTTAATCCTTGCGGGATTATTTTCATGTTTTAGAACTGATGTAAATTGGGGAGCGTGTCATTCTGAAGTTGTGCTGTGGTGTTTAAAAATGACAGAGCTTTTCTGTCTCTGATTAACCTGTTGAAGAAATAATGTTTTTGCAGATCAATCAAATTTGGGGTGGATTTTGATTTTGGAATTGGAATTGTTTGTTCTGGTAATTAGTCCTGGAACAGCGATGAAGTTCTGATTAATTAATGGGATATATTTGAGATTTAACATGTTGATTCTTAAGTCAGTGCCACTTGTTGACACTTGACATGTCCAAGTAGGCGACAAACTTTAACAAGTTTTCAAAGAAAGTGAAAGTTCTTGTGGAGCAGGAATAAGTGTATTTGATGCGAGGCCAATAAGGCCTTGTAACATTGCAAGCTCTAAAGAGTCTATCTTGACATTGTTCCATCTTCCACTGGTTTGGCAGCTTCTTCTCTGCCCCTTTTTTTTTTTTCTTTTTCCAGAAATTGGTAAGCTAATGCTCCACAGTTCTGCCGGTAGCAAGATTCTTAGCATGTGTTGGGCGCATTGAAAAAAGGGTTAGATTTTAGCTTTTTGGTTTGGTGAAATAATTTTTTTTATATATTTTAGGGATGTTTGATTCGTTGCCTTTTTTAAAAAAATATTCACTTTTAAAAAGATAGTTAAATAATTTTTTTTACATTTTAGATATGTTTAATTGATTATTTTTTTTTAAAAAATATTCACTTTTAAAAAGATATTTTGAATACTAAAATAGAGTTGTTAAAATAAAGTTTTTAATTTTTTAATTTATCTAATTTTTTATTAATTAATAGTTGATATTCTAATTAATTAAAAATCATTATTTTCAATATTTATTCTTTTAATATCACAAAGGACAAAAGAATTCAGATATCTCTATATATTTTTGGTTTATAATTATTAATTTAATATAAATAAATATATGATGTCATAAAATATAATTAATTAAATTTTAATAATTTTTATTTTTATTTTTAATATTTTAATTATATTGATAGGTTTTAAATTTAAAATAAATATAAATTAATATATTTTATATATTATTTAATGATATTAATATGTTTTTTTATATCATTTTACATTAATAATTAATTTTATTAAACAATTGTAATAAAAATAGTTAGTTTATGTCTTTTTAGCTAATAATTAACATTTAGTAGTTGATTTATCAACTATTAGATACTTATGTGTAATGGACTATTTGATATTATATTCAATGAAAAATCTTACTTTGTGAATACACTAAACAAATTATTAAAGTAAATTATATTTATTTTTTAATTTAATTATATTCATACTTTTTATTTTGATTTTATTTGATAAAAATAAAAATATAAAAAAATTAAAATAAAAATACTAATATAATTGGACTAACATTGAAATATAAGTAATAATAATCATTATTTTTCATGTATGGAGATCTTTCAGGATTTTTATTTTATTTTCAAATGTATTACTTATCTGATAATGCTTCTGGAGCACCCGCAGTATTTTGTATGAGAAGGAAGTTGACCTAAAGAGATAACACTGCTAAATACGGATTTGTATAAAAAAATTTCAAGTTTTTGTCGTGTTTCGAAATGGACAAATATAATATTTATTATGAATTCTATTGTATAATTTTTTTTTTTGAGTCGTATGAACATTTTATATCAGTAAATATGACAAAAGCAAGAATTCATATTCAATAAATATGTAGTAATTATTAAAAGAAGGCAAATTTAGGATCCTGATAAGACGTCAAAACCAATTGCGGCTAAGCACACGGTTTTCGGTTTAACAGCTGCTGAGCACACAGGGAGTTTGTCTGTATTCCCCCCCCCCCTTTTTTTTTTTTTTTTTGTAAGAACAATGTTAAAGTATAAAGTTAAAAATAATTTTTAAAATAATAAATAAAATAAAAAAATTAATAAAATTTCTCATTAAATAATATTAATTATAATAATATCATTATTTTTTGTATTTTTAAATTATTTAAAATAAAAATAAAAATATGTCAAAATTATTTTTATTGTTGTATTTTTAAAACACATATTTTAAATTATAATTTTTTAAAATTGATTAAAAAATCGTTTTTGAAATAAATTTTTTTATTTTAAAAGCAAAAAAATAAGAAGTTATTTTTAAAATTATCAACCAAACAACCCCCAAAATGTTTTTTGATTCATTGAATCTGTACATATCAATATTTACGTCATTCACTTTGTGGTGAAGGCTCGAAGAGGATCAAAATTAGAGAGTAGATTGGCATGAATTGGTCAATTGGAATTGACTTGGCCGGCTCAATTGGTGAAACCATCATTTGTGAGCTAAAATGAATTGGTTTAATTTTCAAATTCGAAATACTCAAAATTTTGATTTGATTCGGTCAAATCTAATTAAACGATTATTCAGAATATTAGTTTTTTTTACCACTTTAATTTTAATATTAATACAAAAACTTTATATTTTTTAACTCCTAAAATACTCATACCCTAATATCTCTAATCTAAAGTCCCAAAATCTTAAAAATTAAAAAATTTAAATTCAATGATAGAGAATTAGATTTATAATTTAATTTTGAATTTCTTGTATTGTGACCTTATTAAATAATTTATATTTAAGTGTTTAAAGTGTAAATAGAAGAATTTTAAATCATAATTGCGTTGAATGATTATAATTATGGTAAAATAAATATTTACTTATATTTTAGAAATACAAGTATTACCTAAATAGTTTTAATTTTTTATATGCATATATATAATATATAATCATATACATATGAAAAATATATTAATCGATTCAACCACTCAATTTAATAAATTGTACCAATTCGACTTTAATCCGATCATAATGTTAGGTCAATTTAAAACATTGCCTATAATATGATCTTGCTTGCTAATTAATTGATTATGTTAGCTATTAGCTGATTATATTATTCGTTAGTTGATAGTTGATTGTATTAATTGATTTGACTAATTAATAATATTAACTGTTTAATTAATAATGTTGGATAAAATCTATTATTTATTATTAATTATTTATATATAAAATAACATATAAAAATATAGGTATATTTTATAAGTTATTTGAGTACTCTTTTACTTTAATAATACTTTAGATTTTAAAATATTATTTATTAGATTTTTTTAAAAAATATCATTATAATTTATTATTTATTAGATTTTTCTTTAAGAAATAAATAATTATAATTTATTATATTTATTATTTTTTCTTTAAAAAATAAATAATTATGATTTATTATTTATTAGATTTTCTTTTAAGAAATAAATAATTATTTATTATTTGTTATATTTCCTTTTTAAAAAAATAGTTATAATTTATTATAAACTTTTTATTAAGAAATAAATAATTTTAGATAAAAATAAGTTTATTATTATTTCTAATTGCTATTATTGTTGTTATTCATGTCTTTTTTTATAAGTTGATGGTAGAAGAAAAAGAATAAATGATTAAATAATATACAAGGACAAATGTATTAAAAATTGAATTAATAAAGAATAATGATATCTTTTTATAGCCTAACTATCAAATATTTAATTGAAAAAACTGGATCTCTTAATTTTTTTAAATTATTTTTTTAAGGTTTAAAAAATTGACTTAAACAGCCATTTACTAAATACTTAAAATAACTGATTAATTTAGTTAAATAGTTAAAATCCTTGAAATCAACTAAAATCTGATTATAGAGTTATTTATCAAACACGCTCTGTATCTAACCAATAATGATAAGGCCAATACTAAAATATCAAGCAACCTTTGAGGGCATACACATGCAAAATAGGTGGCAATCTTAGTAATTATTAAATTGTCTCTTTTTTATATTGATAATTATTAGACATCATAAATATCTTTTAAATAATTTGTTTCTTATTAAATATGTCAATTTATTTTCAAAAAACAAGGAAAGAATAATGATAATTATGTAGGTGATTACTTAATTAATTGGGTGTCATAAATTATTTGATTAAGATAGTACACATAAATACCTCTCATTTTTATGGAATAAGTTAAAAAGGATAATTACATAGGTGATGAGCAATAAATTACATTTAGTTATAAGATGGGTTTAAAATTTATTGTGCTAGTTGACTAAGTTGGACACCCAATCCCTGAAAAAGCTTCCTGAGCATGGAAGCCTAACGCTAATGAAAAGGATTTGTACCCTCTTTCTTCTTCTCCAGGTTATGATCTCTCATATTAGAAAAAGATGGATATATATATATATATATATATATATTTGCAGATATCACTCACATAAAAAGGATTTTAAATTTTACTTTACATAATTTTAGCATGACAGAAACATGACTGGCTTCATATAATAATTGGTGTTGGACTGAAATGGCTTAAAAAATCCCTCGTAATGGAGTATTTGTTTTCTACACATCTTTCAACTTCCAACAAACATGAAAGACTAATGATCTGTTTGTGAGCATGAAGAATGGAAGGGAGGAATGGAAAATGAAAGGCAAATTTCTTACGTCTTTTGTAGTCTTTTATGAAAGGCGAATTATTTATTTATAATCCGTAAATATGTTTTCTAATTACAAGAAATTTGCCCTCTATTTTCTTATAATCCATAAAAGACTACAAAATCAGCTTTCTTATAATCATTAGAGAGGATTTGAAACAAGAAGTCCCTCAAGTACAAATCAAGCAGATGTAATAATTTTATTCCCAAATCTATGTTTGATTACAAGTTTTGAATCCGTAGTTTCAGATTCTTCTATCAATGGTTCCTGAATAAAGAATGAATACAATGATAAAGAATGACTACTGGTGAAACCGTGTTTGTTTATGAGGATCATATGGGAACAATGAATAGTCTCTTCCCTAGCTTCTTCAATTATTTCAGCCAGATAGAGTGCAAGGCTTCAAGAACCATAGTACGTCCAAGGTTCTTCCTTCTCTTGCATCCATTGTTGCAATGCTTCTGCTGTTTTCCACAAATGACTCCTTTGCCACTTCCTTGTTTTGCTCTACTTCTTGAAGAATGCCTCTCTCCTGTGACAATATTTTCATGTAAATGAACAAGGTGCAAAACAGCAGAAAATGAATAGTAGGTAACATATCCGAATGCTGACTGTTGAGATTGGCATGGATAGTTGTAACTTGTAAGCAAGGATGAATAATCCATCAAAGTGAAATCAGATCACTTCAACTAAGATATTAGAGCATCAATTCAAAGGGGCTGCTCACATAAAAGACGACAATATTTTCTTTCATGCTATCCAAATCAAATCATATGGACCCAGAAGGACAATGGAGAATCCTTTTCCAAAGTGAAATCATATCACTTCAACCAAGACCATTTAGAACATCAATTCAAAGGCGCTGTTCACATAAAGATAAAAACATGTTCTTTCATGCTATCCAAATTGAATCATACGGACTTAAAAGGACAAGGAAGAATCCTTTTCCAATAGCAGGCATGAAGCGGCATGTATAATTCTGTTCTAAGAAGAGCATCTTGTCAGGTGTCATTCTCATTCAGGCCAAATATGGATCGAAATTGAATCATATGGACTTAAAAAGGACAATGAAGAATCCTTTTTCAAAGTGAAATCACATCACTTCAACTAAGACCATTAAAACATCAATTCAAAGGGGCTGAGCACGTAAAGATTAAAATATGTTCTTTCATGCTATCCAAATTGGATCATACAGACTTAAAAGGACAAGGAAGAATCCTTTTCCAATCATAGGCATGAATAATACAAGCATTATCAACTGTATTATTCTGTTAATATGATACCAAGATATTAGCCTCTCATTCTGGGGTCATTCTCAAGCATTTATTGACCAACTACTGGACCCTTTGTATCTAAACTTTCTTCAACACAGTTTTCAGTCAACTTTTCATTCCACCATGAAACAGACCCTTAAGATTTTTTGATGTGAATTGCATAATCGTGACTCATTTAATCAGATGTTGGAATTGTCTAAAGACTCTTGACTGTTCTCTATCAATCTTAAGTGTACAACAAAGGCGCAGCTAGCATAACATACCATTAGCCGGGACTTGGAAGCCTTTGAAGGGATAGTTTTATTGGGTCCGCGGTTGGCAGAGAAGCACTGAGGAGAGGGGGGATTTGTTCGTATTTGCAGCAAGCTCTCCTCTTTCTTGCATCTCACATTCCCCAGGTCCAGGGATATAGGCATATTTTCTGCCTCCTCAGGTCTTATGCTGTATATAATAATACACAACCAATTAACTTAAGTAATGCTCAAAACAGAATATCTTGCGGTAGTTGATATTTATAATTAAATGACAATTCATGGTCAGTTGGTCACTATACTGTAGGTCCTGCAGTAGTTAATAAACTCCTACGATTACAATATGAAATAAGCTTAGCTGATCATGTATAAAATTGAATTCTTTTATCCAGGAAGATTCAAAATTTGAAAGAGTATATGGATTTCTTATTATTATAGTAACATTTGGCATCATAACCAGAGTTCTAAGTAGTCTAATTATTCTAAAACATGGAAGGTACTACCTAAATATGATAGTTCTCATCATCTAGTGCTTAACAAAATAATTTTATTGATTAAAGCACAGAACTATGGTTAACCCGATATACGGAAATCATGAACAAGTTACATTCAATCTACTGTAAGCACATGGCTAGAGGGAGAAGAAGCTTACATCTTTCTCTGTTGCTTCACTTTAGTGCTGCTCCCCTCTGACCTTTGGGACTTGCCCACCTCAAGCAATGGCTTCCTTTCTTTCTCTCTCTTATCCAACTCACCTAAAGGCTTAGGTGTACTTGCCATTTTTTCCTTCACACCCTCTTCACTCTTTCTTGCACTCAAATTCTCAGTATTTACTCTCTCTCTTGCTCCTGTTGCCAATTTCTTCAATTCATTGCAGAATTCTGTTATTTGGTTCAGGATAGGGCGGCCTGCAAATAAGTTCTTTGCTGAGAGGGTGGATTTCAGTGTATGAGCCTTGTAGGACTGGGATGTGTCATCAATCGGTTTCTTCTTCTCTTCACTTGACTTGATTGCTGCCTTCATGGGCTTTAATGGGTTTTTAGTAGGAGTTGACATATTTGGGTTTTGATTTTCACTGTCTTGGTTGAATTTGAGTTTACTATCTGAGGAAGCCGAAGATAGGGCGGGCAATCTTTTCTTCAATTTTGCATCTCTGAACCAATATTCAACGTATAAAATTAGTAAGTGAGTTTGCATGATCTACAGAACTTGAATTGCATTAAAAGTAAAATAGGATCTTTACCTTCTATTTTGATCACCAAGTGGAAGGGCTTCCAAAGCTTTAACAGGACTAAAAAGCTTCAAGAAATAAGAAACAGAAAGTGAGTTAATGAGACCAACACCATATCTGGCATATTAGAAAAATGTGAAAAGTGAAGAAAAAAGAGACTTCAAAAGTTCCCAAATTAATCAGCTGGGATAGCAAGTTTCAGGCAAAAAAATGGGGATATCAAAGAATTGATTAAGCTTCTTTAGTTCATAAACTTTCCTAGCTGCCCAACACACTAAAAAATGGGGATAGCAAGTTTCAGGTAAAAAATGGGGATATCAAAGAATTGATTAAGTTTCTTTAGTTCATAAACTTTCCTAGCTGCCAAACACTCTAAGAACAAAAGAAAAAACCTCTAAAGCTTCAAGGAAGAACTTCAAGAAATTAAAAGATAAAAAGTGAGTTAACGAGACTTCTATACAATGTAAACTATAACACCATATCTGGCATTTCAGAAAAGTGTAAAGCAAGGAGGAAAAAAATCCAGAAGGAAAAATTTTGAATCTTTTTAAGAATTTCAGTTGGGATGGCAAGTTTCAGGCAAAAAAATATAGAAATCCAAGAATAGAAACACAAGTTTCTTCGGTTTTCTACACTTCCCCAGCTGCCAAACAGTCTAAAGGAAACCAAACTAAAGCACAATACATGAATTGTACCTTTGAAGGCGTTGATCTGAGAAAATCATCAACTGTCTTTGGATGCTTGCAATCTACAACAACCAAATTCCAAAACTCATTAAAAGAAAAAAAAAATGAAACTCGACAAATCCATTGCAAAACATGTAATCAAAGAACAACGCCCATTAAGTAAAAAAAACATAATTGGCAAACCAAACCACAAATTATCGTAAAAGAATCAGAGAAAACGAAAGGAAAGCTAACCGGCTTTGCAAAACCAGGCCTCGTCGTCAACAGACTCGTCAGGAGCCAACAAATCTACCCATTTGGGTGCGTTAATGTTCTCGTAGAGTTCGTCTTCGACAAATTTCCACTCTAATCTCTTCCAATCGATTTTCGCGGGTTCCATTTCTCGCAAAGGAAAGAAGGAGCTGAGTGAGACCCAGAGAATCAGCTCTCGGGGTTGCTATACAGTTTAGAGAGAGAAATATTGGGTGCGAGAGAGTGTAACAGACAATGCAGGCAAAATGGGTGGGAAAGTAACCGTTGGTGAAGAGCGGACGTTGGAAAGAGGGTTTACTAAATTCTTCTGACCGTTGCGATGGGAATCCTAGAAAGTGCTTCTCTGTGGGTGGATGCATTTTAGGTAGATGGAACTGGGTGCTTTTAAACGGTCCATAATCACGTGGGTCAGCTAGTGTCAGATCTTGGTCTCTCCATCTTTTATGGGTGAATTCTATATGCTTTGTTTGGGTGAGTGCAAAAAAAAGAGAGAGAGAGAGAGAGAGAGAGAGAGAGAGAGAGAGAGAGAAAGAAAATGAGAGGAAAGGGAAATGAGGGGAAAAAATGATATTTTATTGATTGGTTGGATAGAAAATGAGAAAAAAGAAAATAGAAAAAAAATGAGAAGAAAAGTAATTATGAAATTGATAAAGAGTACATGAATACAATTGTAACTTTTTTTTCCACAAAAGTCAAAAACTTATGTGTTACAAACTTTATAAATGGACTTCTATAATTTTGTTTAAATCTTTTATAATCTTTTTATATTT